>JBBPMC010000111.1:0-43154 GCA_038090115.1 Strobilomyces echinocephalus | reverse complement strand
AGAAGTGTTCATGGAACACAGAGATGAAACATGATGGAATAGAAGAGAATAGAAGCATATACAGGCCTTTGGCTGTGTTAAGGGTTGTGACATGCTTGAGGTGAAATGAAGGTGAAACAAGTGATAATGGTGCAGAGGTCAGAGGGTGAGGCTATGGCCGTTGATCCTGTGATAAGATAAAGATAAGGTCCAATAAGATTAGATAAAAGGAAAAGAAAGATAAGTATGTAAGTCCTTGAGATGTCATCTGATAAGGACTGATGTAAAGTGTAACATCAGTGGGTTCTATGCACAGTAGTTGATAATGCTTCAGATTAGTATGAATGTTATTTCTAGTGCCAACTGTCTTGATTTGCTGTACTAGACTAGGGACTAAGGTGTTCAGTAGCCTTGAATATCTTGTGTGTTAATTGCTAATCTTTAATTCCAGGTTTAACATTGGCTAATCTTGCATTAATAATGCTAATATAACTAATATGGGCCATATGGTTGGGCATTCACAGGGAACAGAAGGAGTAATAGAGTCAGTGATAGCTCTCTACTTAGTGTGGTTATTGTTGTAAACTCGCTGTCCTAGTGTAGATATCTACACATGACTTTCATAGACTGTAAGGGAATTAAGATCTATCATAGATATACCTATGGGTATTTGAGCTTATATTCATATTCTAACCCACCAAATACTCATATCCACAGGCGTGGATATAGATATTTGCATGGGTCAGACAATTAGTATCCATGATGAGTTATACTCATGGGTTAGATGTAAGGTAGAAGTCATCAAAATCCAACCAACCTTACTTAGCAAGAATTTTTAAATACTAATCAGCGACAAGGTTTATTAAGATTCTACTTTAAGGAAAATCCATGTATATAGCTGATTGTAATTTTACTTAAAGTACTTTGTCCCTAGAGTCTTCACACAAGTTGTGATTTGATTTTCTTGCTAAGTGAGGTTGATTGGATTTAGATGACTTCTACCTTACTTCCCATTGTCAATATGAATTATAAAGCATTCTGTACAATTAAATATTTTGAAGTTCAACTCTTGGTGTACTATACTCATACCCATACCCACATCATGAGTATGTGGATATCCAAAGGTGATGCCTCCCATATCCATAGGGTATCCATACCCATGACAGATCCTAAGGGGAATCAGTGCTTCATAGCCATGAACAGTAGAGTAGGTAGGATATTGGGTATGCAGATTATGTACAGACTCCACATACATAGGAGATAATGTGGTGACCTGCACAAAATGAATCTGTGCAAATTCATGGACACTTTCCTTTTAGTTCCACTCTACTATCTAGTCTCTCTCTTTTCAGTTCCAATTAGTTTCTATACAGCAACAAGTCTTCTTTGACAGTTCTAGGCTGTGCGCATATCCATGGAAGGGCTATGACAACAGAATGATGGTTGCTAGTGCCAGATATAGCCCTACGCAGCTCTATATAGCCTTGGCTGACTGATCCACATAGCTCAGCATAGCTTAATATAGCCCTGCTGACTAATGATGAGTCAGAGCCATTCATTTGAGCTAACAATAGTGTACTGTATTAGTAAAGGCACATCTGGCCCCCCAAAAGAGGCAGATGTATAGCCATCTTCTGTAATTATAAAAGGAGCTCATTTTGGACCCTTAGAAAAGGAAGAAGAAGCAGAAGCAAGAAGGAGAATAAGAGAATACTTTAAGTCCAGTCCCTAAGTAGAGATTAGGCATAAGCAAGGGCTCAAAGCCTGCAAGTGCCTAGATAGTCCCTCCTAGCTGTAGAAGGAAGAGCAAGAAGCTCCCTAAAACTATCATACTTCAGAAGTCTACAATATATTTCTAACAGTTGTCTCTGCTATTCCAGATTGAGTCTCCTTAACTGATAGGTACCAATCTAAGTGGATTTAATTCCATTCTTGAACTAAGTGTAAGGAAACTTTGCTCACTAAACATCTTTGCTGCTATAATCTAGCTTCTCTTACAAGCTTGACTCTTCCTAATACCTTTTTGACTACAGTCCAGTCACTTTAGACTTGACTTATCCTTGCTTGTAGTACATCTACCCCTTGGTGAACCTGTAAGGGAATCTAAGGCAAATACCAACATTATTTGACTGACCAATTGCTAGGATATCCTTGGTATCATCATTGGAACTGTACAACCAATAGGTCCAACATTCTGGTCCATGAACTGTGGTCAGATAGTGTGTTTAGAGGTGTTTCTGTTTTTTACTTTATCTAAGGAAAGAAGATAGCAGGGGAAACTTGCTAGCAAACTATGCTTTCATAGCAAGGTGGATAGCTTCTTCTGAACTTGAGTGAGTTGTAGGCAATAATGACAGGATGTCTACTTTGTCTCAAAGCCTAGCGAACTGGAAAGGGGAGGGGCTGGGCTATGGACAAGCAGGCAAAGGAGTTGCAGAGTATCCCCAGGAGTGTAGGGGACAGCAGTGAATCTTAAATAGTATTCAGAACTTGTGGATGTAAGCAAAGGCTGGAATTTGCACTAGTATGACTTGATGTGGAGCACAAGAGAGAAGGGAACTAAAGGAAGGGTGGTACATGCAAGGTTGTCCATTAGCCAAGTGAATTTCCTAATTCAAAGGATCTGCTCCTGAATGCTGAGTTTTCTATCCAAATGACTTGCAAGCATGTTTCAGTACCAATGGTCACCTAATATGACACTTATGATAGCTGAGATTCACTCAATCTAAGGTCTGAGTCATTTAGTTTTTGATACCCCTAAGTTCTCTCTGCATTTAGCAACACTTCTATTAGTTGAACTCTGGCTGGTCTCACTTTCATGCAAATGAGACAGCTGACTCATTAAAATTTTGAGTTCTACAGTAGCTAGTTTATTTAGGGCACTAAACTATGTAGGGATGTCTTAGTTCCTTAGGGTGGAGTACACTTGTACTCTTTTGCTTTTCTTAGTTGAGATATCAATGGTCTCACTGTATAAAAATGGAAGTGGCACTGGTATATATTTGACGTGATGTTACATGCACAAGCCAATATTCTTGAATAGTAAATAACAATTTAGCCATATAAATGTGGTGAAAACTTAGTATAGTACAAAGGGTCGAGTCAAACAAAAGAGGGGCCTACTTTAGGTGATGAAAAGGACTTCTGAGAGAATGGGAACTGGTAGGCATAGGTATAGGAGGTAAGTAAAAAAGGGGACTGTTCACAGAACAATCTGGCGACTTCAAAAGGATGGGGCTATAAAACAGCGATCTGGGACTTGAATAAATGAGTGAGAGCTGATGGTGTGTGCTGGCAACATGTGCCAGGTGGCTTCTAAATAAGGAAGGTTGGTCATAATGTGTGCATACATATTGGTGGCAGGGCCTAGTGTGCACAGGTATATGGGAGAACAGTCATAGTTAGTAATACACAAAAAAAAGTGACCTGGGACTCAGCAAGGTGAAATTAAAAAAAGGTACATAAAAACAATGGTGTGTGGTGTGATGACATATGGTCCATACTGGGTGGAATTGCTGGGGATGGTTCAAGCTGTGACTTGACACAGGTCCTGCTGTAGAAATGCCGGGTGTGTGTATGCAGATGTTTGGCATTGTTGAAAACTTTGGTAATGAAGTTGCTGGTTGGTTTGACAAAGGTGCTAGTGAGGTCATCTAAATGGTAGTTAGTGAATAGCACAGCAATGAGGTCTTCGTCCATGCAGGAAATGATAACGATGTTGTCAATAATTTGAGTGAGCTTGTTGTGCCTGTAGAAGCAGAGAATGCTGGTGATGGTCCAGATATGTAACATTAGTTTCATCAAGTGTGAAAAGGGGGTTAGCAGACTGACTGAACTGCTGGAAAAAACTCGCCTTGGTGCAATTTTGTAGGCAAGACAAGGTTGCCATTGACAATGATAACATTGATGTGTTGTTTCCAGGACTGGCAGATGAGAGCTGGAGGGAAAAGAGTGGGAAGAATGTGAATGAACAGGTTCGCCTGTCCTCAAATTGCCTTGAACTTCCAGAAGTGTTTTTTTGGACTTCAGGATAACTGGAAGATGCAGGTGATGTAGTTGCCCAGGTGTCCATAGTAAATAGAAGGGGGTGATGCTAGAACAGTTCACTTTACACAATAGAGTCATTGCACTCAAGGTTGAGATAAAGGGTCTTAAGGAGGTAGGTTTGCAGTTCAAGGGTGTGGAGATGCGTGAGCACTATAAAGTAGAGCTGAAAAGATCCACTAAAGGGGATGGGAACATACTTTGGATTATACTTGACTGAAGGTGTGGGAAGGGATGTCTGGGAGGGATGTGAATGTTGAGGTCTCATTGAAGGTGAAGCTTCCAAATGGGATATTATCAAATCAAGGGGCCACATAAGTGTGATATTTGAAGGGGTCAATATAGAAGAGGCAGGTGTAGTGGTCCATGGAGTAGAGGAAGCAGGGGGAGGTTTTATTGTTTATATATTTGGCTGGGACATGTGAGTTCCAGCCTTTGAACTGGTAGGAATAGCCTTCATAGTTGCTGAGGTATCTAGAGCTAGTGTCAGAGTTGGACTCATCAGTACTGGAGTGGGTGCTCCAATTCTTGATGTCCATATCTGAATCTTCATCTGAGTCAGTTTCAGTTTAAGTGGATTTGTCAATAGACAACATTCTGGATGGAAACAGCAAAGGTGTAGTCAGCAGGACTATTGGATAGGGAAGACATAGCTGACTGGTTTGTCTGAATACTGGAGGAAGGGGTCATGGTGGAGGGCTTTGGGAGGTTGAGTCTGTCCATTAGTTAGTATATGGTGAAGTTTCTCAGTCCCCAAGCAATGTACTTTGGTCCAACCTCTCTTCTGCACCTAGCTGCTTATCATGCACATAAATGCAGCAAGGCTGGGAATGTGATAGCCTTTGAGAGGGGGCTTGCTTTCTTTGTGAGGCTGTTGCTTGTGGTGGGAGTAGCCGGAGGTGCATAGTTGATAGGGTTAGGAATGGTGATGAACATCATCAGGCAGAGGATGGGGGGTTAAAGCATTGGTGTGCTGCTCTAGGTAGCCCTGAAAGAACAGGACATTTTGGGAAGAGTGTAAGGGAGGAGAGCGAAGGAAACCAGCAAGTAAATGTTCCTTGTGTCATTCAGCAGCAGCAAGCTTGGTAGCTTTACTCACTTGGGAGCAGTCAATAGAATGGATGGGAGTGGAGTGGATATGATGTGACATAATAAGTATTCACGTTATAAAACAACAAACCTGGGTGAAGTGACACCCAGGGAATAGGTTGCAAGGGGGTCTAGGTGCAATCTGTTCAGCCCAAAAGAGGTCCGAGATCGTTTGCTGAAGTCCTTGGGGTTAGAAAGTGGGCCGAAGGCACGGGAAACCGGAGTCCAAAAGTCTGTTGGTCCATGGAAGTCTGAAAATGCGGTCGAAAGGTAGAGGGAGAAGGGAGAAGGTCGTTGGAGTCAAGGGAGAGGTCGTTCGGGCAGTCAGAAGATGGTAGATGATATGTGGTAGGAAGTTAAGTTACATGGGAATGTGCTAAGGGTCCTTAAAAGGGGCCGAAAGCCGTTGGGCCTTGTAGCTAAGGTACAACGAACTGTAACTAAAAGAAGAACGTCCAAAAATGGAAGTCCGAAGTAGATAGACCGACATTTTATGGACCGAGAACTGGGAACAAGACCGAGAAGTGGACCGACGTTTGGTCTGGACTGCGGGAAAAACGTCGGTCTTGCAGACTGATGGGCCAAGAGCCTCAAACATGGGCTGAGATAGGCCGAGATAGTCCGGACCGCGGGAAAAAGCATCGGCCCATCGGACTATGAGTCCGTGGAGTGTTGTCGACTCAAGACTCAACTTGGGGTCATCAGGGAGTGCCTGGATCAGTGGAAAAGGACCGATTATAACTGTAGAGCGGTCCCAAGCTCTACAACGTATCACCTCCTGTACCTGATTTTGAGATCCAATAGTCTAACTGGCATTTAGCACAAGGTAGGTGGCAGTGATTTTGCCAAAATGGGTGTAAAGGGGAGATTTCAGATTACTATCTATTCATGTGGCAGGATGATGCAGAGTAGGGGGAGAAAATTCAGGGATATTGGGACTCAGTTGGAGTACAGCAGAATAGGTGTCATGTAGCTGGGCAAGGGTTGATGCATCCGAGGCCATTGAGGACTCATCACACCACTTCTTCACACTTTTATTCTCAAGGAACATTTCTGTTGAAGGAAAGGTATACTCTGTCCACTTAAAATACATAGACAACTATCTCAGCGACTAGATGGAAGTAGCCTCATGTTCACCAAATCAGGCAAGTGATCTAGGCAATACTAAGTCTAAATTCATAGTTATGAAACATATGGTGGTACTCAGCTGTGTGATCAATTGACACCTGTTGTTTGATTGACAGATGTCATTGCTTATTTTGCTTGCTGATTGGATGGCAAGGAGTGCTTCCAGGTCATGGAATCAGGTGAATAGCATGCGAGAGAGAACACAATGAAAACATATACACTGGTCTCAAGCTCACTGACCTGATATGACATCACCAACTTCACATTCCCCTGCCTCATTAGTAACTACCAACTTGGATACATAGTCAATGGATTCCATGAAATCAAGGTTACCTAGCTGATCCTCTAGCACCATGAGAGGATCACAGTATCATACATCATATTCAGCAGTTATCCAAGTTAGGGGATTTTCAAGTAAAGGGCCAGCATACTTGATAGAAAATGATAGCCATGGTGTGTCACCATGGCTAATTGAGTCAATCATCTGATATACCTCCTTATGTATCTGAAATGGTGGATCTTGTTCTCTATACATTACTGCTAAAATAGCAGTTAGTTTGTTGATATTTCCTGTAGATAGCTGTACTCTGTGATATGAAAAATCCACAAACTCAAATTCTCCTTGGGAATTGAATGGCATCCAGTTATAAGGTGGTAGTTGGTCCTGTGGATGTAGGGCCTCATTTTAGGCAAGGTCATTATCCTGACAATTACACAGAGTACCTAGTGAACATACATAGCATACTGTTAGTAATAACACTCAATGTCTTAACTACCTACCATTGATTATTGGTGTTGAAAGCGAAAAGCTTGGTTGGAGCACTTAGCCACCCACTGGATCTACTCAGGACAACTCTGGAGTCCACTGTGAGCAACCAAGAATGATATTATAATAGATAGCAAAGTATACAGACCTGAAGTCCACTGTAAGCAATCAAGGAGGAGACACAGTGGGCTTCAAGGATATAAGTGCACTTCAAGTAAATAAACACAAACAAAAAATATCCAGGATTCGACTCCTAATCTGGCCCACATTTTTAGTAGTCCAAGGAAGAGGCAAAATCACAGAAATCAATAATTGGATGATATTAAACCTGTCTATATCCTGGTTGTCCAGGAAGGTCATGTGCTTTATCATCCACAAGGTCTGGTTTTTTGAGGGGTTGATCCAAAAGAGACTACAGTACTAGAACATGTGCTATATGGCTATGGTGTTGAATTCTGTGATTTCTTTGACTACTAAAAATGTAGGCCAGACTGATAGTCGAACCCTGGATCTTTTGTATTTGTGTTTATTTACTTGAAGTGCATTCATAGCCTGGATGTCCACTGTGTCTTCTCCTTAATTGCTCACAGTGGACTTCAGGTCTGTATACCTTGCTATCTATTATAAGATCATCCTTGGTTGCTCACAGTGGACTCTAGAGTTGTCCTGAGTGGATTCAGTGGGTGGCTAAGCACCCCAACCAAGCTTTTCACTTTCAACATATGGTGGATACAACCATGTCATTTAAGGCCACCACAAGTATGACAAGCCTTTTCACAGCTAGGAAAGCTGCACATAAAGGAGTGAGAATGGTATGGCATAGCAGCTTGCATGGTGGTTGCAAAGAACATACACTCAAATGTCAACAATGGGACCTGGCATGGTACTTCAGAATGCACAATAAAAATTGTAGTGATGTATCATGTGGGTCATTTTATAATGTGGGCCCTGACTCTTTTAAAGGATCACAAATGGATTAAGCAGTAAACAAAAACCTGCATTTTGTGATATGGATGGTCAGATAGTATTGTAGTATGGATGGACCTTATGGCAAACCTCTTTACTAGGATAGGAACCAAGGTCGGAGGTGATGGGCTGCCAATGAAAAACTGGAGGGGAAAATGGAGCAGTTATTAGCATGATGTAAGTAGATGAACCTTACCACTGCCTTCATAATCAGAATATAAATAAGGAATAGGAAGCAGTAATTTTCACATCATTGCTGGTGCTGAAAAGGTGGATGTGAGCTATTCAAAATGAATGAAGTCTAGGATAATTATTTAACTTACCTTGATATGGTTTCTCCTCTTTACAATCCAATGTCCCAACAGTGTATTGTTGCCTGCATATCAAACAAGAATTGCCACCCTGGAATATCAGATATGCTAGCTGTTGTGTGCCTGGTGATTGTACACCATGGCATTGCTGTGTGTTAGCATTTCCACTTTAACAACATTGTGGCTAACCTTATTGTTATGTATAGTTGCTGTGGTCCAGTAGTATAGAACTTGAGAGTCCGATGTAAGAGCTCTTTAGTCTCTTACATTGGACTCCAGGTATGTCCCTACCGCTTTGTAGCGCATAATATAGTCTCTTACATCAGACTCCAGCTGCCTCTATTTAGCTGCTTAACAGGTTATGAGCTCTGCGCTTTGAACTGCGCCTTAAACCGCTTCAAACTGCTTCCCAACTCGCCTCTTAGGTGACTTTATTTTTGCTACTTCCAACTCCGCCTCATCCACTACTCCATCTCGCGCATTTTCACCCATCTTCATCCATCCACCCACTATGGCCTCTGAACAACATCCCCATTGCATTCAGCCTCTTAATGGCAACAACTACTCAACCTGAAGCAAAGAAATGAAGGCTCTGCTGCACTCCAAAAGCCTCTGGCACCTTGTTGATGGCAAGGAGAAGCACCCCACCATTGGAGATAAGGAGTGGGAAGCCTGGGATGTAAAGCAGAACAAAGCAGCTGGGGAGTTAATGCTGGGTTTGGTGCCAGACCAATGAGTTCATATCCGTGTGTCGCAGGACAATCTTACTGTCGCTTGCACCATGCTGGCCACCCTCTTTGTCCAACAGAAGGCCAGCACTCGCTTTGTAGCCTATGAGGAGTTTTCTCCATCAGGAAATGGCCAGAGGAGTCCCTACCAGCACTCAGTGCTTGAGTTGAGCAAGCCATGGCTAAAATCCAGGAACTGCGCCCCTCATCCTTCACCCTGACGACCTCTGACACTGAACTCACTTGTATGGCCATGATGCACACTCTGGGGCCGGAATACTCGCACTTCACCTCTTCCCTCACCCTCCTGACTGATCTGGACAAGGACAAGGTGCGGCGTTCCAGACTAAGGAAATCAACCGAAGACCTCAATCTGACACCTCCACATCCTCTAGCAGTGCTACTCTGTCCACCACATCCGCTCCTAGTTGCAAATGTGACCTCTCCTCTCCCTGCTCATTCTGTGAGAAGCTAGGACACTGCCAATGCTGCTGCTACTTCCTGAAGCAGGCCAAGGGAAACTACAAGGCCAATGCTGCTGGAAGGCGACCTAACCAGGCCAACAACGCCTCTGATCCACTCTGAGAGCCATGCTTAGCTGGCAAGATGCACGCAAACCTGTTCCCTAGCAGGTCCTGGCGCACCTTGCGTCCTTTGGAGCTACAGCAAGTGTTATGTAATTCACAGTGCGCACTGCATCAAGATGCTCGCTCGCTATGGTATGGCTGACTGCAAGCCTGTATCAATGCCCATGACGCCTGGTTTGTGTCTGTCATGCGATCAGAGTCCTCAATTAGCAGACGATTGTGCTTTCATGCGTTCTGTCAACTATGGTGGTGCTATTGGTTCTCTACAATATCTCTCCTGCACCACTCCCAGACATCGCTTACACAGTTGGCCAACTCGCCTCCTTTACCTCAGGTTGTGGAATTGTGCACTGGCTTGCCATCAAGCACCTATTCTGCTACATCCAAGGTACTAAGGATCATGCCATTATCTATTTCCCTGATCCTGCAATGTCCCAGCTCTTCACCACCTATTCTAATGCTAATCATGGTGGTTGCAAGGACACTGGACGCTCCACTGGTGCTTATATCGTCAAGATAGGTACTGGCGTCATTTTCTGGCAGTCCAAGTGCCAGTCTGTGGTCACCCTGTCCACCACTGAAGTGGAGTACATGGCTGCATGCAAAGCAGGCAAGGAGATTGTCTGGATGTGCAAGATGCTGCAGGAACTGGGCTTCCCCATACTACACCCTCTGTGCTGTATATGGACAACCAGTCTGCTATCCAGGTTGCCAAACACCCTGAGCACCATGGTCGCATGAAGCAGCTCGACCTCTGCTGGTTCTGGCTGTGCGACGTTGTAGATCAAGGCGCTATCTCGCCCACTTATGTGCCTACTAGTGAAATGACAGCTGATCTACTCACTAAGGCGCTCCTTCACCCTAAAGTGGAGTATTTCTGTCAACTGATGGGTCTAGGCACAAGCAAGGGAAGTTAGAGAGTTGTGCAATCAGGGGGGAGTGTTGTGTGCCTGATGTTTGCGCATCATGGCATTGCTGTATGTTAGCAGTTCCACTTCAGCCACATTGTGGCTGACCTTATTGTTATGTATAGTTGTTGTGATTCAGTAGTATAGAACTTGAGAGTCTGATGTAAGAGCTCTTTAGTCTCTTACATCGGACTCCAGCTGCCTCTATTCAGCTGCTTAACACTAGCTCCTCACCAAAGCAGTGAAGCAGTACAGCATGGCTGGGCTACTCAAAAGGCTGTCACTCTAGAAGCCCAAACCCAATAGCAATAGAACATGTGGCATGTTACCAAGGTAGAGAAAAAGCTGCAAGATAGGTCAATTGAGCATCAGGAAGCTTTTGCAAAGTCAACCTTCCAGGTTACCTGCATGCTCCAAGGCACTGCAACAGTTATGAATATTTCCCATGCCATCTCTCAAGAATGTAGACTTTAGTAAATGGAATCAGTCCTGAATGTGACCACTGCCAATTGTGATGAGGTTGAGCCTCAAGAGACAGCCCAGACAGCTGGAAACTTAGGTGAGTATGCAAATCAAGTGGAGTGTACCTTAGCTGAGTTTTCAGGAAGATGCAAACACAGTGACATTAAATGGCATAGAGATAAAAAAAGATAATACCTCACCTTTCATTCTCAACTTGAATGCTGCTGAAGAGTCTAATATTGATAATTACAAAGATTCAGCAATGGTGAGTGGGCAAGTGCAAAGAAATTTTGCCAAAAAATAAAAGGCTATGTGTGATGAAATTGAGAATGTCTGCAAGCAGCTGGTAAACACATCCAACACCCAAGCAATCCACCAATACACTCCTCTGAAGCAAAAGAAAAAGATGTAGATGCCAGGTGAGCTTATTTCTCTGTTATTTATAGCAGCATGCAAAATAGATGAGATGCATGGGAAAATCTAAGGTGTGGCATAGTCAAGCAAAAGAGGCAGTGAATGCAATCAGTACTAGTAGACTCTAGGCTTGCCTAATTACTACAATGGCCAACCAGCACATCAATGACAACCTCAAAGCGATCGCTCTCAGCTTCTGGAACAATAGTTGAGCCCTTGAAGAAATTTGCAAAGTCCTGGGCCAGCTGTTACTGGTGGAGGAAGATACTTGAAGAACATGGAGAAGCCCATTGTCTGTCATCTCCTTTTGTTGGGTGTATGCACAAAATCACTTGTGCAGACCTTGATGCTATTAAATAGCTTTACTCTAAGGACTCAGATCTCTTCCTCAATGAAGTCTACACATGGCTAACTATTAAATCTAACATTGAGATCTTGACATCAACACTATCATGAAACCTGAATGATGCTGGACTCGCCTGAAAATTGCTCCAGAAAATTGCTTTTAAACAGGATAAGGCTCACCATGAAGAATTCAAGTAAATGCTTTGGACTGACCTTGCTGGCAATAGATTTGAGTTCATTGTCATCAATGAAACAAGCAAAAATGACTGTACCCTATGGATGGCATTTTGGCAGGGCTTCTCAAGGACAGCGTGCTCAAATCTGCAATGTTTTGTCTTTGGAATCTGATATTCATTATATGTAGCACTGACAACCAAAGAGCATCACATAGCTTAGGTAATCAAGGGTTCATATAATGAAAAGGTGTTTTATAACTTTATTGCTAAGAACGTTATAAGTGAATTTATTTTTATTGTATTCTGCATTATCATCTTCTCTTAGTTACCACACATGAATCCATTTCCATACAAACACTTAGTGCTTGTGCTGGACAACTGCTAAATCCACCACAATCAAGATCTTATTGAGCTTGTCAAGCAAGCAGGTATGTATTAGTTGGGTGTATTTCTGTGCTGATGAACACTGCAGGTTATATTATGCTATTTCTTCTACCATAATCCCCCAATCTTACAATTGAGGAATTCTTTAGTACCCATACATCGTCTATCAAGCACAAAGCTACATATGATGTATTTTTTCAGTTAAGGCATATATCCATTGCCATGGTCATGAATTACAGCTCAATGATGGCTCCATTCATATACTGTTAAAAGCAATAGCATGCATTATGACCGAAAAAGCATGGTGATAGTTTCAGAACACTGGATATATCAATCATTACACAGAGTAAGGCTATGTGTTGTTGCAATCAGATTTTGTGAATGTATGCAATAAAACACATAAAAGGCAGTCCTCTGGCACCAATTCTATAGCTGCCACTTGCCTGATTTGATAGCATGATAAAAGGAATAGTGTGCATTCATGAGGGTTTTCCACCTCAGCTTTGAAACTTTCCATTCAAATGATCCTTTTCTTCAAACCTTTTAACATCATGGTGACCAGGCTCGTACTCAAGGTTCCTAATCTTCTCCTTGTTGCTATTAGAGATTCTATATTTGATGCAAAAGTTATCAAGTGAAATATTGTGCTACCTTGTAGTTAATGAAGATGTTGAGCCACAGAGTCTAACACTAGCTGGTTGATGATGTGTGTAAGGGACAGGGCTAGGTCTGACTTGATGAAAAGGCATGTGCATATAAGCCTCTGACATTGGATAGTACAGCAGATACCTATAAGGTGGTGGAGGCAGCAGACCATAACCTGTCACTAGATACATGATATTCTAAGGATAATACTATGCTGGTATGAGATCATTGATCATTGGCCATTGAGGGAACAGGAACTCCACCTATTTCAAATTGCATGACACTTCTTCACATTCCTTTGAGACACTGTTGATGGAGCAGCCTGAGTGTGCTTTGTATATAGTTTTCCATTCATTCCACATTCTCCCAGTGGATGCTTGACATCTGTAGGGTAGCCTTTCATGTCTTGCCTGGGAATGATGATGGTACATGGTTGACAAATTGAAACTCTTGTTAAGCAGGTGAATAGTGTAGCTGGAGTCTGATATAAGAGACTAGAATTAAGCACTACAAAGTAGTAGGGACATATCTGGAGTCTGATGTAAAAGACTGAAGAGCAATTACATCAGACTCTCAAGTTCTATACTACTGGACTACAACAAACATACATAACAAAGTATTAGCCACAATGTGGCTGAAGCGGACACCAGGCACAAGTGTGCCTCAATGCTAACACATAGGCATGCCATAGTATGCAATCACCAGACACACAACACTCCCTTCTGATTGCACAACTCTCTAACTTCCCTTGCTTACACCTAAATCCATCAGTTGACAGAAATACTCCACTTTGGGGTAAGGGAGCACCTTAGTAAGTAGATCAGCTGTCATTTCACCAGTAGGCACATAAGTCAGCGAGATAGTGCCTTGATCCACAATATTACACAACCAGAACCAGCAGAGGTTGAGCTGCTTCATGTGCCCATGGTGTTCTGAATGTTTGGCAACCTGGATAGTGAACTGGTTGTCCATGTACAGCACAGAGGGTGTAGTCATGGGGAAGCCCAGTTCCTGCAGCATCTTGCACATTTAGACAATCTCCTTGCCAGCTTCACATGCAGTCATTGTTGAATTCTGTGATTTCACCTTTTTTTTGAACTATTAAAAATGTAGGCCAGATTGGGAGTCGAATCCTGGATCCTTTGTGTTTGTGTTTATTTACTTGAAATGCACTCATAGCCTGGAAGTTCACTATGTCTTCTCCTTGGTTGCTCACAGTGGACTCTAGGTCTGTATATCTCACTATCTATCATAATATCATTCTTGGTTGCTCACAGTGAACTTCAGAGTCATCCTGAGTTGATTCAATAGGTGGCTAAGCACCCCAGCCAAGCTTTTCACTTTCAACAGGTTATGAGCCCTATGCTCTAGTCCTTATTACACAATATCAACTTAGATTCTCGCCTCCTCTTCCTCTCCAATTAATTCTCTGTCCTCGAATACCCTTCTGTACTAATTTTCATGTTGATTTATCACTAGGATCACAAGTTATACCATTGGAAAGCATCTTGGCCTCATAGTGCACTTTTGTAACTTTTGAGCCTATCACCACTAATCATCTGCTGCTCCTCAATCCTCTATTGACTCTTGAGTATCCTTCTATGGGTTGATACCATTGAATTTCATGCTTTCAACAGCCTCATCTTTCTAGAGTTCCACTATTCCAAACATTGACACATATCTCCTCTCCCTCTACTCAATTTCCATCCATCCCTTGACAAAATTTACTCCCTGGTGCCCATCATGTTTGTGGACCATTTCTCATCCATCTGTTGCTGCTGTTGCTGCTGTTCACCTTAGAAGCCCCTCTACTGTGCCACATCTACCTCCTATCTCTTATCAGTCTCCTATCAGTTGGTCCCCTATCATGTCTACCTCTGCATTCAGCCCCTCAATGGAAAGAACTATCCCACTTGAAGCGATGAAATGAAGGCATTGCTACATTCCAAGGGGCTCTGAAGACTTGTCAGTGGAGTGGAACTGCGTTCTGGTACAGTGGGAGATGAGCAAGAGGCCTGGGATGTCAAACAGGACAAGGCTGGTGGGGAATTCACGCTCAACGTCACTCCTGAGGAAAGAGTTCACATCCGTGCTCTTTAGAACGACCCAGTGGCTGCTTGGACCGCATTGCAGAAGGTCTATATTCAACAGGAAACTGGAATGCACTTTGTTGCCTATGATGAGTTTTTTCAGCGTCAAAAAGTGTCCAGAAGAGTCCTTGACCACCTTAACTGCTCAAGTAGAGGATGCCATGTCGAGGATCAAGGACCTTTGTTCTAGTGGATTCGACATTGGCAAATTGAACAATAAATTGAACTACATAGCCAAGATTTGTGCTCTAGGATCAGACTACTTCCATTTTACTACCTCTCTGGCGCTTCTCACTAATCTTGACAAGAGCAAGATAAAGACTGTGTTCTACACCCAGGAAATCAATCGTCACCCTTGTCCTGATGGCTCTAGTTCACTCTCCAGCAACTTAGTCATGTCTGCCACTGCTGGGACTTGCAAATGTGACCCCAATGTGCCTTGTGGTTTCTGTGAGAAGCTTGGTCACTGCTAGTGCAAGTGTTCCACTTTGAAGCATGCAAAAGACATTTTCAAGACAGCCAAAAGCAAGGGAAAGAAGGTAAACTCCACCCAGAGTGCTGCCCCTACCTCTACTGCTGTCCCAGCATCGCCCACCCCAGCTGCTGCTGCAAATAGCACTCAAAGTGTCTAGGACACTACAAAACACATAGGAAATGCAAGTTATCATTCCAGTGACCCTTTCACCCCTCCTTCGCCATCTCAGCACCCTTCTAACATTGGTTGGAATGCAGACTCAGGTGCCACTTCTCATATGATACTCTATCGCCACTAGCTGCATAACTATACCCCATATCACATGCCAATCACATTGACAGACAGCACTGTTGTGTATTCAGCTAAAGTAGAGTCTGTGGTGTTTCATCCAATAATAGAAGGCAAGGGGGCTGTAGCGCTCAGGATCACTCTACGGTGATATCCACACGATTGGCCACACTCTGGGCCTTCCCCAACGACACCCAGTCCAACCCCAACCACCTGATGACGTCTTGGGCCAAAAGACCGATGGCCCAGACCGCTTTCGGCCCTATTGCAAGTGGACCGACGCTCTCAGCCCCAAGTCTGCACGACCGACACTTTTTCCCGCGGTCCGGATCATGCATTGGCCCATCCTACAGTCCTCGGACCACTTCCTTTCACTTTGGACCACCCTATTTAGGTCCCCCCTATCTCTGACAGCGCATAGTACCTTAGCTACATTGCCTGACGACGTTTCGGGCCTATTTAAGGACTCTACATGTATTTACACATGTATCTACCTTTATCTACTCTTACCCACCACTTTGCTGCGCTTCTACCACCTGTCAGACCACCCAAAAACCCTTCCCAACGACCGAGAACCTTCCTACCTACCTCCTCTACCTTCCTCCAGCCTCTCCTCGACCTCCTTGACTGAGTCCATACTTCGGACTTTCGGACTCCGCTTTCCCACGCCTTCGGACCAAGCATCGGTCCATCCTCAAGGCCTAAAGACATCAGCATTCGCTCTCGGACCCCTTTTAGGTCAAGCCTATCATGCCCAAGATCCCTACCATTGGTCCCCTGTGTGTAAGCACAGAGAGGATCGCTGTTTTACAGCGCAAGAGATGTTGAGTTTACTCAAGTACTGCATGTTCCTGACCTCCGAATCAATCTCCTTTCTATTCTATACTTGACTTACTGCTTTGAGCTTGTTGTCCACATCAATGATACCCATATGACATTTTCCCGACCACCGCTCTCTGTGGCCTCTATCATGGGTAACAATACTGCCTTCTTGAATGGCACTACTGAGCTTGCAAAGGCGATTGCATACCCAGCCACCACTGTGCTGCTTGACATGGCACTATGGCATTGCAGGCTGGCACATCACCACTTGGCAGATGTGAAAGCACTGGTGGAGTGCAAATTAATCACTGAAATGCACTTGGATGTTAAAACTATGCCTGATCCTGTCTGTGAGCCATGCCTTGCTGGTAAGATGCATGCCAATCCCTTCCCATTGTCTGAAACTCGCACCTCACGTCCTCTTGAGCTTGTCCACAGTGATGTCCATCAGGTTTCCCATCCCTCCTTCTCAGGCTATCGCTTTTGAGTCACCTTCGTCAATGATTACTTAAAATATCGCTTTGTGATGCCCATCGAGCGCAGGTCAGACGTCTTTGAGGCATTTAAAATGTTCAAGGCGTTCGCTGAAAACCAGTTTGAGTGCAAGATCAAGGTTTTGCACAATGACAAGGAAAAGGAGTACTTGAGCAATGCTTTTGCTGATTTCACCACCCAGTCACTGATTCCAAGTAGATTTTTGCCAAGAAATACCATGCTGATGGGTCTTTTGAGTGATACAAGGCATGCCTAGTCACCTAGGGCTTCAGTTAACACACTGGCTTCAAGTTCCTCAAGGTCTTTGCATCCACAGTGCACTTACCCACTAAGTCTTTGCTCTAGTGATTCATCTGATTCACTGTCCCCACTCCAACTTGATGCTAATGCTAATTGGAATGCAGACACAGGCACCACTTCTCATATGATGACTTACCGTCACTGGCTGCACAATTACACTCCAACACACACCCCCATCAAGCTGGCTGATAATATAGTGAGCGCATCACAGCTATGCTGTAGGAATCTGGTCTTGCCATGTCCTTCTGTGGCAAGGCACTTGCTGTGCTTGTCCATGCCTGGAACTGGTGCCCTACAGCTGCTGTGGACAAGGCTATGCCCTATGAGCTCTAGAATGGGTGCAAACTGAACGTCTTCCACCTCTGAGTCTGGAGATCGACCACTTATGGCCACATTCAGAAGGACAAGTGCTCTACACTGCATCCCCACTATGAAAAATGTGTTTTCATTGGCTACCTAGATGATTACAAAGGTTGGAAATTCTATAATCCAATGACTAAGTGCACCCTTCTCTCAAAGCATACTGATTTCAACAAATGCCTTGCTGATAGTGCACCAGTTGCTGTGCTGGATGTCTCTATTGCTTGTGAAAATGATCCGCCCCAGTTGAGCCTTATAGACCTCCAATGGCTGGTGATGTCGATGAAGATGCACCAGTGCCTGCTGCAGAGATGCCGCCTCCTCAGGAGGAGCTTGAAGACGAGGATCTCGACGAGCCTGCACCTTTTCAACCTGTGCCACTTCCTGCACCACCACCTCCTATCACTCCACCTCCTAGAGCTTCCAGCCCCATTGGCATTGGAGCTTGTCTGCCAGTCAGAAACCAGCAGAAATCAAGGGATTGGTGGAAACTCAGTTCTGCTCAACTGTCTAGTAATGCGAACGACAACTATAAGGATGAAGATGCTGATTCTGTGCAGTATACAGCATCCAGTTCTGTCCGTCCTAGGTCTTTTGCAGATACCTTGCATAGGACTGACACTCAGGAGTGGAAAAAGACTGCTTTGACCAAGTTGGACACACTCAAGGCCAATGGCACTTGGATTCTCATCCCTTGACCTAGAAATCACCCAGTTATCAGTTCCAGATGGGTCTTCACTCAGAAGTATTGCACTAATGGCTCCTTAGAGAATTACAAGGGCTATGTCATTGCCCAAGGCTTCTCCCAGTGTCCTGGATTCGAATACCTTGAGGTCTTTGTGCCTACTGTGTGCTTGCCCACCCTTCAAGTCATCCTGGCCTTAGCTGCACTCCATGACCTCAATTTTTGATCTATCGATGTTTCCAACACCTATCTGAACAGCGATATGGACTGTAACGTGGACATGGAGCAGCCAGAGGGCTTTGCTCAGGGTAACCCTAAGGAGACTATCTGTCTGCTGAAGAAGTCGCTATATGGCATCAAGCAGGGTGGAAACCACTGGAATCACAAAATATGCACCGCTCTGGAGTCTATAGGCTTCAAACAGAGCTACTTGGACACTATTATCAACACTTTCATCTGAGGTGATGTCTGCATCATCTTTCCTATCTTTGTCAAGGATATGACCTTTGTATTGACGTCTCTGCCTAGGATCAAGCAGGCCATAGCTGATCAGAGTGAACACTTCAAGTTGTGTAATTTGGTGCCTATAACAGAGATGTTGGGCATTAAAATTGACCACAATCACTTTAAACACTCCCTGATGATCTCCCAACTGCAGTACTGCATTAAGATGCTCACTTGCTATGGTATGGCCGACTGCAAGCCTGTATCCATGCTCATGATGCCTGGTTTGTGCCTATCACGTGATCAGAGCCCTTAGAGAGCAGAAGATTGCACTTTTATGTGTTCTGTCAACTATAGCAGCGCTATTGGCTCTCTACTGTATTTCTCCTGCACCACTCACCCAGACATTGCTTACACTGTTGGCTAGCTTGCCTCTTTTACCTTAGATCCTGAAATTGTACATTAGCTTGCCATCAAGCACCTATTCTGCTATATCCAGGGTACTGAGGACCATACCATCACCTACTCACCTGATCCTGCGATATCCCAGCTATTCACCACCTATTTAGACACGAATCATGGCAGTTGCAAGGATACTGGATGCTCCATTGATGCTTATATTGTAAAGATAGATACTGGTGTTGTATCCTGGCAGTCCAAGCACTAGTCTGTTGTTACTCTGTCCACTACTGAAGTGGAGTACATGGCTATTGAAAGTGAAAAGCTTGGTTGGGGTGCTTAGCCATCTACTGAATCAACTCAGAATGACTTTGGAGTCCACTATGAGCAACCAAGGAGGAGACACAGTGGACTTTCAGGCTATAACTGTGCTTCAAGTAAATAAACACAAACACAAAAGGTCCAGGGTTCGACTCTCAGTCTAGCCCACATTTTGAATAGTCCAAGAAAGAGGTAAAATCACAGAATTCAATTTTTAGGTGAGTTTGGCGTTAAAGGTGGTTAGGGTGAAGGATAAGAGGCGCAGTTCCTGGATTTTGGCCATGGCTTGCTGGACTCAAGCACTGAGGGCTGATAGGAACTTCTCTGGCCGCTTTCTGATGGAGAAGAACACCTGATTGATATAAGGTTGTTAGTTGATTACCTTCACTTGTGACTCAAGATCATGCTGGTAAGATGAACCATGTTGGGATTCGCTGTGATATGTAGAGTACAGAGTTAAGATAAGATGGGAATTGCTAAGCCGATCCCCAACTATTTATTATTAGAGCTCTCTTATCACATGCGCTTGTCGAGCTGTCATGCTTGATATGGGGCTTTAGCCCCTTAGTCCTTACACCCTCCCTTTGTAGAGAAGGTAATGACTTGAAAATAGAGTTGATTACATTAATAGCAATATGAAGTTTATATAGAAATTGTATATAAAGGATAATTTTTTTAAGAGTAAATGTATAGTAAATAGAATATAATTCATTTTGAGGCAAAGATAAATATAGTAGATGAGGATTACACCTCATCCACAAAGGAATAAAGGAAAGTAGGGTTATACCTGCGAGTAAACATGTTACATTTGCATGGGTTTGTTCAGAAGTTTGCCTTCCTCTCCCTGTCTCATATGGGTGTTGAGACCACTGGCACCAAGGCGCTCCTCAGTGCATGGTACTTTGTAAGCCATGACAGCTTTGCAGAACCTGGTGAGTAGCATGAAGTCATTTCAGAATCCCAGTGTGAGCTGAACAGAAGGAATTTCCTTCATGGGAACACCTTGAATGCGTGCCTGCCACTTGTATGTTTCCTGTTATGATTGGATCATAACATCAAGCTTATCAAAGTGTAGATTACTCTTATCAAGTCTTATCAAGCCACTGGAGTGGCTTATCTGCGCTTATTTAAAGGCTAGATGCCTTATCATCCTTATCTATGGAGTTAATCTCCTTATCAATCCTTATCAGCTGCAAGATTAGTTTTATCAACTGCAAGACAACTATCCTATCTTATCCAGATGTTGATTCATCTTATCCTACCTTGAGGCATAATGTTAAGACATGCTTGGGACATGCAAGTGCCTCATTCCAAAGGCTAGACCTTTCCAGGCCATGCTTGATGCATGCTTATACCCTAGATCTTTAATCTATCATGCTCTTGAAGCATGCTATACTTCTTTCATGCTTCTGCTATGCTTCTTTCATGCTTTCTATGCATGTCAGGCTATGCCCATGCTTCTCCCATGCCTTCTATGCATGTATATTCCTGTGCAGGGCATAGGGTATGACCTCACCTCCTATTTATGGTATATATCTGTAGATTAGGTCCAAGCATGTACAAAGGAACCTTAGTAGTATATATACAGGGGGTGGGCATGGCTAGTAACCCCAGTCAAGTTCACCTTTTGAGTCTGTGCCTCCCTAAGCCAAATCAAACCTTGATTCCAACACCCCTCTATGCTCCTTTCCCCTCCCTATGCTCCCTCTCACAGCTGGACAAGAAACTGCTGACCCTCAGCACTTGCAACTCTTTCTGACCATGGAGGCAAACCCATTCATTCCCATGAACATTCTCCGACAATCTTATATCATCATGAATGAACTTCTGCCAGGGATCAAGGCCAATTCACTTGACCTGCTAGTTCCATTCCTCTGCAGTGCCCCACTCGAAAACGACCATTCACACACATAAGGTCATGCTGGCCAGGCTGGCCGGTGGAAGCCAGGTATGATGGTGCTGCCTGCTATGCAGCTACCAAGTTCCCAACAAGCCTAAGGTGAGTGCATTGCCTGCTGCAGTCTACGACTTCCTGCTAACCAGTTGCCATGATTTTTTTAATAGGGCCCTCACCTCATCCCGGTTGCTGTCGACGACTCACATTGGGTGCAACAGCCCTGGCCTCGGTTATTCACGTAAAGAAGGCCATACCTTGGTCATTGGAGTTGTCATATACCGTATTTCACGTCCACTCCGCCACGTTCCGACACACTCTGACACCAAGAACTCACGAACTCCGCCACGATCTCGCGTTAAACGCAACGCCACGCCTTCAGAGTTTCACTCCGCCATCCGTCTCAGTTCCCTTTCTGTTTATGTTCACCCTTGTAATCTCTTTAGTCTTAGTCTCGCCTCTTAGATCCCTCCGCACCTGTGCTCGCTTATGCTGCACAGCTCCAGCTATGTATGTCCCCAACTCCATTCTCCGCCCTCTGGTTATCTTCATTCCTGTCTTACTCATAGCTATACTCTGTTACTAATGCGATGTCCGCACTCCATATATATAGTTGTAGATACGACCTCTGTACCTTCAGTCTGATTATCGACTAGATATCCTCACTCCGCAACTCAGTCCACTTTGAGTCTCCCCTGTCCTCCCCTCTGTTGTCCTCTCCACAAATCCGGGACTAACATCGTGAGCAGCAAGGGCGCAGTGCTCCGCTTGAGTCACTGAAACCGAAGTCCCAAACCCATCCGACCTCTTAGCTCTGACGTTCCAGAGCTATAGTGGAGTGAGCGGAACCAGTTCTAACAGGAGTAATGAAACAGGTCGCTGGGGTCCTTGCCTCCTCCCAGTTGCTGTCAACGACTCAAATCAGGTGTGATATCCCTGACCTTGGTTGTTTGCACAATGAGGTCCACGCCTTGGTCATTGGAGTGACGAAACTGGTCACTGAGGCCCTTGCCTCGTCCTGGTTGCTGTCAACAACTCAAATCAGGTGCAACAGCCCTGGCCTTGGTTATTCACGCGGAGAAGGCCACACCTTGGTCATTGAAGCAAATGGGTCACTGGGGCCCTCACCTTGTCCTGATTGCCATTGATGACTTAAATCTAGCATGACAGCCCTGGCCTCGGTTATTCACCCAATGAGGTCCTCACCTTGGTTATTGGAGTGATAGAATGGGTCTCCCGGGCCCTCACCTCGTCCCAGTTGCTGTCAATGACTCAAATCAGGCACGACAGCCCTGGCCTTGGTTATTGGAGCAATGAAAAGAGTTGCCAGGGCCCTTGCCTCATCCTGGTTGCTGTCAATGACTCAAATCTGGCACAATAGCCCTGGCCTTGGTTATTCACACAGAGAAGACCACACCTTGGTCATTGGAGCAATGAAATAGCTCGCCAGGGTCCTTGCCTCATCCTCATTGCCATTGATGACTCAAATCAGGCACAACTGCCCTGGCCTGGGTTATTTGGACAATGAGGTCCACACCTTGGTTATTGGAGCAATGAAATGGGTTGCTAGGGCCCTCACCTCATCCCTGTTGCTATCAATGACTCAAATCAGATGCGACATCCCTGGCCTTGGTTATTCGTGTGATGAGGTCCACATCTTGGCTATTCAAGCGACGAAATGGGCCTCCGGAGTCCTCACCTTGTCTGTCTTGTTGTCAATGATTGAAGCCAGGCATGACAGCCCTCCCCTTGGTTATTTGTGCAGTAAGGCATTTGCCCCAGTTAATCAAGCGATGAAATGGATTGCCAGGGCCCCCATGCTGTCGACAACTCAAATTGGGCTCAATAGCCTGTCATTATATTTGATCAGTCCTTTCCCATTCTTGTCTGCTTGTCTCACTCCTGTGTCTCCAGAGGAATGTTCTAGTCATTATATTGCCCTGGCCTTGGTTATTTGTGTGGTGAAATTTGTTGCTGAGGCCATGTTGTCTCCAACTTGGTGTGGATTCTTGACCTATATATGTAACTATTGTAAGGACTGAGTGGAAGACTGGATGAATTCAAAATTTGATTGATTGAGTCACTGCATAGATGGACTGACAGAGATTACTGGAGAATTTAGATAACTTGAGCATTGGATTTACTTGGCTATAGGGCAAGTGGATGACTGAAAGACTGGTTGACTGGGTGACTAGGCTAACTTGAATATGTGCCGACTGGATGGACCGAACAACTGTGTAACTGGTTGCTTGGATAACTGGCTGACTAGGTGATTTTCTGACTACATGACTGGTCAACTCTGTGACTGGGTGACTGGCTGCCTGAATGAACTTGTATACTTGGTAACTAGATCACTGGTATGACTTGCTGACTGGATGACTGGGTGACCTGCTGACTCTATGACTGGGTTGACTCCATGACTGGGTTGAGTGTCTGACTGGGTAGCTGGGTAACTTGGCAACTTCATGACTGAGTGATTTAAATGACTGGGTGACTGGGTGACTTGGACAACTGGATGACTGGGTGACTTGCTGACTCTGTGACTGGGTTGACTCCATCACTGGGTTGACTGTGCAACTTGGTGACTTGCCAACTCCATGACTAGGTGACTTGGATAACTAGGTGACTAGGTGACTGGGTGACTCCATGACTGGGTTAACTGTGCAACTGTGCAACTGGGTAACTTGCCAACTCCATGACTGTGTGACTTAGATGACTAGATGACTGGATAACTGGATAACTTGATGGCTCCATGACTGGGTTGACTCCACAACTGAGTTGACTATGTGACTGGGCAACTGGGTAACTTGCCAACTCCATGACTAGGTGACTTGCTGACTTGCTGACTGGATTGACTGTGCACCTGGGTCACTGGGTAACTTGCTAGCTGGCCAACTCTGTGACTGGGTAACTGGGTTGACTGTGTGACTGGGATACTTGATGCCTGAATTACTAGTACAACTTGCTGACTCAGCAACTGCCTGACTAGGTGATTGGATGGCTGGCTTACTTCACTCACTTGTATACTTCACAACTAGATTGCTGGAATGATTGGGTGACTTGGTAACTAGATAACTTGCCTAACTTGAATGTTTGATGACTAGTCCACTAAATAATTTGGTAACTGGTCTGACTTACATACTTGATGACTTAGGTAACTTGGTGAGTGGAAAACTAAAGCACTGGAAATTTGACTTATTGGTCAACTGGATTGGCTTGACTGACTGGACCTCTGCAACACTAAATCACTAATTGAATGAATCACTAGGTTACTTGGCTTCTAGTATACTAATTCCACTAGCCTTCTGGCTTGCTAGGCCACTAGGCCACTGACATCACTAGTTAACTGACTCAATGGATAAATAACTCACTGCTCTAGCTGCTTTGCTTGTTTACTAGACCATTGAATAACTAATCTTATTGTATGTCTTGTTAATTTATCAACTAGACCACTTGTTCTACTTTATTACTTGTTTACCCATGGTATTTTCTACTGATACTACTGTAATATCTGTAATATTTTCATTTTGTATAACTGAGTCTCTGGTGTTTCTGTATACAATGGACTACTTTACTACTTGCTTTCTGAGCTTATTGAACTCCTTGATTAATTTGACATCTTGCTTACATGAACAGCTTGCTTACTTATTTTTTTGGCCAATAAGAATCTGAATTACTTAATCAACTTGCTCAAGTCAGTCCAGTAGAGTCCAGTAGGATCAGACTTTTTGCAGTCTTGCTGATGCATCCTTGTCTTCCACTGAGTCCTCTTGAGTGACATGGCTGAGCTTACTTCTGTCTGTCCTCATCATACCCTTTTGAGTGTGGTTGCCTGTGTCATATCCCATTCCACACAAGTCAAACTCCGCTTCTGCAGACCTTACTCCACATTAAGAACCCACAAACTCTGGATTGTTTTCACACTAGATGCAACGCCACATCCCTGGAGTTTCCCTCCACTATAGATCCATTCTCCATGACCACATATGTTAACCCTTGTACCCCTTTTAGTGTTAGCTTTGCTTTGTAGATATCTCCAAATCTGTGTCTGATACAACCCAAAGACCTAAGTTCTCAGGTTACCACTTGGCAACTAATACCCTTTGGAGAGTAGAGGGATGGAGTTGGAATCTAGGCTAGGCTGGCCTGAGAGAGGAGGATGCCCAAGTGAACTAGACTGGGGTTGCCAGTTGACATTCACCAGGTTTATATATTCAAGGGCTACATAGGTTTTACATAAGTGTTTCGTCTATACTAGTCTAAGCCCTTTGCCCTTGGGCACAGGAAACGTGTGTCAAATGTGAAACATAGCGATGAAACTGAGATGAAATATGTGAGATGGAAG
This sequence comes from Strobilomyces echinocephalus, assembly GCA_038090115.1. Classification (NCBI taxonomy): domain Eukaryota; kingdom Fungi; phylum Basidiomycota; class Agaricomycetes; order Boletales; family Boletaceae; genus Strobilomyces; species Strobilomyces echinocephalus. The sequence goes on along the minus strand of JBBPMC010000111.1, from coordinate 17,304 downwards.
GAGAGTGAAATGGAATAGAAGCATGAGAAGCATCCATGAAACACAGAGATGAAACATGATGAAATGGAAGAAAAGAGAAGCATGCACAGGCCTTTGGCTGTGTCAAGGGTTGCAACATGTGCAAGATGAAACGAAGGTGAAACGAGTGACAATGGTGCAGAGATCAAAGGGCAAGGCTATGGCTGTTGATCCTGTGATAAGATAAAGATATGGTCTGATAAGATTAGATAAGAAAGAAAAGAAAGATAAGTCCTTAAGTCCTTAAGATGTTATCTGATAAGGACTGGATGGGAAGCAAAGCGTAACAGTATCTTGCTTAGGATGCACAGCTTTGGCTTCCACTTTCCTTCCTCCCATCTTACCCATGTCCCACAATACAGCACTTTACTAATCCACTCTGCCTCTCTGTATATAAACCCTACAATACTCACTGTACTTCTCCAGTTCAAATATCATCTTAGACTCAACTCCTCTGACTTCCACTCAAGTCTCCAAGACTCTCCTCTGAACACTCTGCTCAACTTTATCACCAGTCAACATTAAGTCTTACTCCACCTAGTTCCGCTTTCCGTAAATCTGGGACCAGGACTCTGACAAGGGTGCAGCGCTCCACTCAAGTCACTGAAGCCAAGTCCCACCCATTTGCTGTAACACCGGAATATTCCCAGAGTTACCAGAGTTAACCTGGTTTTAACTGCCTGACTCTGTGTGTCTTTTCAGGCTTTTATGTTATCTTTCCAATGGCCATGGAAGCTCTTTGGTTACATACCTGGGATGTGATACTACACCCTACACCCTCAGTTTGAACAGCTTTGGATTATCAACATTTGCCAGTTTGTTTGCACTTATGTACCAAATGAGATAGGGGTTCACTTTCCCACGAATTACGATGGCGGCAGAGACCTTGTCAAGCAAGGTAACACCAGCCGCACAAACCAGATATTTTCACATTGTATCACAATGGAGATCCTATTCTCACACACCTGCCACTATTCCCACACTTCCAGTTTTCACTGGGCTTCACTTCCACAGCAACACTAGGATCATACATTCAAAAAATACAGATAAATAGTAAAAAAAAATGTAGGTATCATGTACTCAAGCCTCAAGATTCACGCTCTAGCTTTCAGGCGGGGAATGAGAGAAGCCTGGCTAGTGGGCTTGGACTGTCTCCGAGGTTGAGGTCCTGCCAGCTCGTCCTCGCTCTCCACCCCTGCTCCATCTACATACCCCGCACCCATGAATACAGGGGCGCCCCCGCCCCCACCATGCGCAAGAAAACCTCGCCGCGAGCTCCTCGTTCCTGTGGCCGTGAACACGTCCACCTCCTTCTCTTCCGGATCCAGTTCGTCGTTATACCCATCTATGTCGCAAGAGCGCGCTTTGGTGGCACTCATCTCTTCGTCGAGCGTCAGACGTCGTTTGTGGCGCTTCTTGCGCTTGTTCTGGGTGCTCGATGCCGAACTCGACGAGCGAGAGGAGCGACCGTTAGGTTGCGACCCTCGTGGGCGGCCTTTACCTGTCACTGTAGGTTTCGCTTTTTTGTTCGGTTTGGATTTGGGGAGGGGTATGAGCGAGACGGATGGAACAGGTGCGGGTTCTTCCTCGTCTTCGCCTGATTCCTGGGGAAGAGACTTTGGCCTTGGAGTCGCTCCCCGTTTGGTACGTGCCGGCGCTGGGGGCCTTCGAGGGGTGGGCAACTGTACAGGAGACGTCGGCGGACGCTTTTCGAATAGGTCAGAGACACGGCGGGGGACGGATTCAGGACTGATGGCTCTAGGAGTGGATGGGACCTGGTCCTCGATGCTGTTCTCCTCTCGATCCGAGCAGAGCGAAGGGGTAGTCAAGTCCGTTTCATTGGTCGGCACTTGGGGAGGTGGCTGAATTGTTCCCGAAGAAATCTGGGCAGTCATACGGCGTTTTGCCGCGTCTATCGGCAGCAGTAAGTATTCGGCCATCGATAAGAGGAAACACGACGTACAGGGTATCACTTCGTCGACCCCCAGCGCATCCACCTTGCGCTTCTGGCCTGCACGAAGGTCTACTTCCTTGGCAGCCATCAACGCGGACAGCGGTACAGGTGCAGCCAGCGCCGACCCAATTGGGACGCGAAGCGTCGCCAACGACTTCCGGCGCTGCAACTCCTGTGCACTGAGTTTCGCCCCCGCGCGCGCTTCCGCGGAACTCGTCGTCGCGCTCACGCTCTTGCTGAGCCCAGACGGTCCCGCAACGCCGTCACCCCCCATCCTGTTCAGACCGGAGCCGACCTTTCTCAGCTTGGCCGTCTTGATCTCGTGCAGAAATGCGGCCATCTTTTCGGAGGGAACGTTGACGGTGGGCTGACCCGTTCGCTTGGTCTTGTTCAGTCCAGGGTTGTTGATGGGCGCTTCGACGGGGGTCATCGCATGTCGTAGCGATGCACGAGCGGATGCAAACATGGAAGTAGGAGTATAAGGGGTCGTGTCGATGCGCAGCGGAAGGGGAGGCAACGGAGGCGGGGGTGGGGGAGGGGGAGGCGCGACCGAGAGAGGAGCAGGCGACCGAGCTTGGCTCCTGGAAAGCTGTCGAGACGCTTCAGCCGCCAAGGGGATAAAACACAGACAAAAATGACTCGCCTCTTCTTTCAACCACCTGACCTCCTCCTCGAGGGCCCTGATGCGCCGCTTATCCCGCTCTCGCTCGTCCGAGGCGCGCCTGCTCTGATCCCCACTCCGCCGTCGCTCGTGCTCTCGCTGTTCCTCTCGCGCGGCGTCCAACTCGCGTTCCTTGGCATGTACACCGTCCTGCACCGCGCCGCCGCCGACGATGAAGTCCAAGTCGTCGTCGTCGTCGCGCACACGTTCCTTGCCCTTCTTCGAACCAAGAGTCGTCGTCCTCAGCGGGGAAGTAGGGTCCGACATGGTGAGCAGCGGCGACGCTTCTCCGACAATGCGCCCCTTGGACGAGGGCTTGCCCGGGGACGAATGCGGACTAGGCAGCATGAGCGAAAAGTCGGCCTCGGCGCCGTCGGACACGTTGAACCGGTGTACGGCGTCCTTGACGGAGGCAACGGAGCGGGTGCGCCAGGGGGAGACATATTCGTCGAGCGAGGGCTGGGTGGGGTCGACCGGGTGCGTCCCGGACGGACCAGCCCTGGCATCGTCTGGGTCGTCGTCGCTGTGAAGACGGGAGGGTTGGACGGAGATGGGGGTCGCTGGCGTGTACTGCTCGATGCCTGGCCTTTCTGGCAGGAGCGAGGGAGAGCGGGGAAAGAGCGAACCAGGCATGGTGATCGACGGTTGTTTTTTCAGCTTGGGCGGCAGAGCAGGTACCAGAAACCGAGAGGGAGGTCGCGGCGGCGCAGGCGACGTCGGGCGCTCCTTCCCGTTCACCGAGAGCACTAGTCGCGCACGAGTTCAACGTCCCAAAAAAAACACGTGGAGGACGAAAAAAAGGCCTTACCTCGCTCGTTGTCGACGTGCGCTGCCTGCGAACGGTCGTCGCGACCCCCCCTGCAGTCTGACGACCTGGAGCGTTGTTTGGGAGGGGCGAGACCAGACTTGTCGGCACGTCGCTCACGCGGTCGGCGGTGGTACGTGCGCAGCCTGTACCTTGCCTCGTCGTCACTCAGGTTCCTCTCGGCGTCGCGCACGCGCCGTCGTGTCGAGGTCTTGACGCGCCCGGTCTGGTTTTCCTGAAGACGGCCAGGATCAGCACCGAAGTGAGGGTTGAGAGGTGAGGTGCGAACTGACTGGACGGGCGGTGGCATTGACGACGAAGGACTCGAATTCCCTCGAAACGAAGCTGAGTACGTGCGAGAGGAGTCCTCTGGAATGCGGAGTGTTCGCGTCCATCGCGTCGAGGAAACGAACCAAACAAACCGGCGTGAGACCGGAGTCAACCACAACAAGTAGGATACAAGACATCCAACTTAGGTACGAATCGACATAATTACTAGCTGAGGCCCCGCTGTCCATAATTATCTTAAAATGTCAAAGCAAAACAACTACATCTCCACCACGTCCACCCACGTAGGTCAGCGTTCCTGGTATCCAGAATACGAATCGTAGCTCGGGGGCGCAGTGTGTCCACTCGCGGCCAACGACGCCCGGACGGCGGCGTACGGATCTGCATATTGCATCGTCCGACTTATTCGGGGCGCGTTCGGGTCCCCAGCGGCTTGTGGCGCAAACGAACTCGATACGCCACCGAACCCTGACGGGGCAGGGTCCGAGAACGCGCCGTACGCGTCGAGGGACTGCCGTGGCAAGGCGTCGGGGGGCGTGGCATACCCGCTGGTCCGCACCGCGCTGCTCGAATACGCGGTTGTGTTCGGGGCAGTCGTGGTGGTGCTAGCTGCGGACCAGCGGTTAGTGTCGTCGCCGAAAGGTGAATTCGCGGCGTTGGAGTTGTCATAGGTGGAACGTCGAGGAGCGGCGGTCGCGGGTGCGGGAGCAGTGCTGGTTCGGCTGGTCTCGGCGGCGGAAGGTGGTGCCACAGAGCCTACGGGTCGATACGAGGTTCTTGGTGATTCCTCGTCGGCCTCGTCGACGTCCGGGCGGGAGAAGGGCGGGTCCAATCGACGCGTCGTGAGGTTACCCGATCGCCAATCGACGACGAGGAGAACGAGGGATGCAAGCCAAAAGCCTAGAGGAGAGATGAGCGAGGGCCAGCACGGAACGATCGGTGGCAGGGCGTTACCGAAGACGAGCCAGAAGAATATGCACCCTGCCTTTTTGGTGCTGCACCAAGCAGGCAAGCCGTTGACGAAACCGTCGCCAAGGGACGCGTGGGGGTCGTTCTTGGCGTTCTTGCATCCGGCCTGTGTCCATGCCGAAATGGTGGTGACGAAGCTGGAAGTGAAGGTGACATGAGGAATGGAGACACGAGGGCGGAGACGACGGAAACGCACGCGATAAGAAGGCTGAACGTGCAGCCCACCCCCGTGAGAATGAAACCGACGCGCACCTCCTGGATGGCGCGAGCGAGACCACCGAGTTTGTCGTATTTTTCGTAGACCACAGGGACGAAGAGGAGGAAAAGCGAGAGGAAAATGCCGGTGATGGAGACGAAGAGGGCGAATGCGGTGAGTCCAGCTGGGCAAAGGTCAGTCACCTCGGGTGCGTGTGGAAATAGGGCGGGACTCACAGGGACCGACGCTCCATTTTGCCTGGAAACTGGCGACGCTGGCGAAGCAAGCCATGGAGAGAAAGTTGAAAAAGGCTTGAGAGGTGTGGAATATGATGGTAGGTTTGGATATGATCATCTGGAGCGGAGTCAACGCTGGTGGACGAGGACGAGGACGAAGAGGAGAATGACCGCAAGCCATACGACCCATAGGAGGGGCACGAAGAGGAGAAAGACCAGCGTGCCCGACTGGTCCATGCAGGCATCAGGAGACAAGGAAGAATTACGTAAACAAGGTTGGAAAGTCTGCGGCAAGAGACGGGTGCGACAGAAGAGAGACGGGAATGACCCTCACATCGTCGCGATAGCTGATGACCCCTCCTCCAATCCCACCGGACATCGACTTGCTCAGCACCGGCACGTTCCTCCTCTTGGGCAGGAATCGATCCAGGGCATCCAGGAATGGCATGATGAAGGGGGGCTTCTGGTCGAACACGCTGAAGACCGCTAATATATGTGTCGAGTTGCGTAGAGACCGTCGTGGGCGGTGTCGCCGCCAAGGCTGCGCAGTACACACGTGATATCTATTATGTAATGTGTTCTACTCAGAATATCGCGTTCACGAGCCCCCCTGCGATCGCAGCACCGGCACCAAACCCGACACCGCCCGCCGCAGAGTGTGCCATCTGGAGGTTTCAAGTCAGCAGAGAGAGACGCTTCCGAGTGCGCTCGACGCTCACCGTGTTGCCCAGCGCGCCGTACTTGCTCTTCTTCTCAGCCTGACCCGACGTCGCCTGCTGCAGCCCGATCGAGTTGACGCCCTCCCCGCCCGACGGGGGCACGTCCGTCCCGTGGAGCGCAGCTCCGAACGGGCGGTACGGTCTGGCTGTGCCGAGTCCAGAGTCCATCTTCTCGACGTGGTTCGAGGGGAACAGTCCCTCCTTTCCACGCGCCTTGCCCAGCCACCAGTCCTTGTTCTTCTCCGAAAGGACTTGGACCGTCTCTCCTACGGCAAACGAGAGATCGTTTGGTTCCTGTCGCCGGGAACGGTTAGTCGCAGGCAAGCGCAACAGTCGCAAGTCGCACCGCTCCGTCTTCGTTGTAAGCCCACACGGCGCGAGCGTAGACCGCAGACGACGGCGCGGACACCGGCCTCGGAGGAGGCGGAACGACGGGTGCGCCAGCGGCTGGTGTGCTGACGCGCGTCATGGTGGTGACGCTGGTCTGGGTCTGGACTGGGAGACGTCCGATGATCACTCTCATCGTCGCCGCGTCCTGGGGCGAGAGATAGTGTTGCGATTCCAGAAACGCGACGTCGAGCTGCATCTGGCTGGCGACGTGGGCGAGCAGGGCTGACTCGTGGGGGGCCGACATATGTGTGGGGATGGGGAGTGGAGTGGCAGGAGCGGTATAAATACGCCGTACGGCTGTGCCCGCGATAGACATGTCATCGACGGTCGTGATCCACGCACTGCCCGAGTTCGTCTCCGCAGAGGAGCACTCGAACATGCTCGCATCGACGCCCGCGTCCTTTGCCGACATCCGCCCCGTCCTCCGCCACAGACAGGACAACGTCGCACTCAAGCTCGATCCTCCCCTCGACGCGTTCTCCCTCGACGACTGCGCGGCCGGCGTGCTCTACATCGTCGAAAGGTCCTCCGATCGTCCTTCGCTCTGCCCCTCCGCTCACCTTTCCCCAGCGCGCTCGTGTTCATGTCCTCCACCGGACGCGGTCTCCAGGTCAACTACCCCGCCATCACCCTCCACGCGATATCCCGCGGAGACCCCCCCTCCATATACTGCCAGCTCGACGAGTCCACCGACGACGTGCCCGTCGACGAGGACGTGGCCGACATGCGCGAGCTCACCATCGTACCCCAGGACCCTGCGTCCCGTGCGTCCCCTCTCCCGCGCGCGACCTTCTGCTCACCCCGCCTCGCAGTGGAACCCATCTTCGAAGCCATGTCCATCTGTACGTCCCTCCACCCGGACCCAGACACGTCCGAAGACGACGAGCTCGACGGCGACTTCAATTTCGTGTCCGATGGCCGCTTCGAGACACTCGACGGCGACGAGCAGCAGGAGATGAGCGAGGTCGGGCGGGTGCGCAGTGATTTCGTCAACGACAATCGGTTCGCGCCGTACTAGACCACACCCTGCAGGCCGCCCTCGCCTACCTAGAGTCCATCATCGACGATCCGTTTCACTCCGATCGCGACGAGGACGAAAACAAGCAGTAGCAGGCCAGCGCGGTACTCTTTTTTTTTGCTTTGGAGGCTTGAGTATCCGGGTAGAGAAAAAAAACGACGTCCACTACGTCGTGGGCGGCGATCTGCTTGAGGCGAATGTAATTTCAACGCTTCTACCATTGTTTTACGATCCACGATTACACCAACGTGCTTCTAGCATATCGAACTTCCGTAGCATACACGGTTTCTTGTCTTGCAAACGCGTTCCTCCTCATGCCCCGGCCTTCCAATAAGCGATATCTCCGTCGATCACTGTGAATGAAATCAGACAAGCGCGCGGTGGGCTCGTAAAAACAATCTCACTCTCGTAAGGCTTGCCTTGCTGTCGCAACTTCCCCGCGGCCTTGACAGCGCTTTCGCTGCCGTACTCTTTGAGGTCGTCAAAGGTCATGATTTCACCGCACACGAATTTGTTCTCAAAGTCAGAGCTGGTCCACGATTGAGCGGCAGTCAAAGTTGAGTTCGGCACAAAAAACGCACTGGATAACGCCGGCAGCCTGAGGCGCCTTGGTGGCCCGTCGAATCGTCCACGCCCTCACTTCATCGGGCCCACAGGTAAAGTACCGGATGAGCTGGATGCGGGAGCGATGAGTACGGATCGAAGGCCACGTCGGGTGGATCACCCACGTCAAGAGAAGTATATCCTGCTTGAGTGATCTTGCCCAGCGCGCTCTGAGCTCCATCCTTCTGGGCCGCCGCTTTATCCTCTTCACTCAGCGTAGAGAGACGTTCCTCCAGTGCAACGGAAAATGGTATCAAAGGGTCGCCGGGATTGTTGGTATCGATCCACGCCTTGATCTTTGGCAGCCTAGAGGGACTCGGTAAGGAGCCTGCAAACAGAGAGCTCTCGCGTACCATTTGTTCTTTTTCCGAGTGTAGTCGGCTTCGCTCAGATTGACGAGATACGTGACGGGTTTCGCGGTCAACAGGGAAAGACCGTTGACGGCTTCGATCTACCAGCTACGATCAGTTCTGAGCACTCGCGAGTTGAACGACGTAGATAGAAACATTGGTTTCGTAGTGCGTGAGGCGTCAAATGCACCCCAGCAAAGGGATGGATATTCACCTAAAGGGGGTGTCAGCATGCTTCGAACGATGAAAAGTCAAAAGTCGGCATTGAAAATCTCAGATTGGACGTCATATCATGGGCATGTCTGGGGCGTTACTCCCGCCTCAATGAGCTGGGTTATTCGAGCAAGAACTCTTTTTCATCGAGGAAGGAAGGAAATAAAGCCATCGAGATTCGGGTTACTCACCTCTTTGTTTGTCCAGTCACCTTTACGCACGTCCTTGCTGTCGACGGTCAGGGTCTTCAACACCTTTTCGACTGTAGCCTTGGGGGATTAGTCCGCATGGGATTAACCCAGGCAAGTGGGGTAAAACACACGATTTCCTCCTTCCTGGCCCTGTCCGCCAAGCTGGTATTCCCGAGAGACCGACCGGTACGCTTGAGACCATCCAAGTGTTTCTCTACCCACTCTATGTCCTTGAGCCGCAGTTCCGTCTGAATGATTTCCATGTCTCGTAGGGGGTTTACGTCACCCTCGACGTGGATGACTTCGGCGTCGTCGAACGCACGGACTACTTGAAAGATGCCGTCCACGGCTCGTACGTGTGACAAGAAGGCGTTTCCAAGACCCGCGCCCGTCGATGCGCCCTAATCTTGATTCAGACGTAGCCGAGCAAAACGCGCGTGAGCACGCACAGCAGTCAAACCAGCGATATCGATACATGTGAGAAAAGCCGGAACGCGAGAGGCAGGTTTGTAGAGATCACAGAGCCATTCGAAACGAGAATCGGGGACGGGGATGCGCGCCTCCTCTGGATTTATGGTCGCATACGGAAAGTTGGCAGCCTTGCCGAGGTCTGTGCAGGATTGAGCGGATTACAGGAGGAAGGTCGAGAAGGACGAACCCGTGTTGGAGAGGGCGTTGAAAAAGGACGACTTTCCGACGTTGGGCAGACCTAGTGAAACGAGGTGAACTCGAGCGGGAAAGGAGCGAGACCAACGCACCGACGATGCCGATCTTGAGGTTATTGCTTGGACGGCCCAGCAGCACCTTTTTCTCCTGAGCAGGGGCTTTTTTGGGAGGCATTTTTCTCGCCTTTGTGGCCGACGCCGAAAACGACCGCGAAAGAAAAAGAACGAGCAGAGGTCGACGAAATCGATCAGCCATAAATGAGATATTTTTTTCACTTAATTTTGCATCGGGGTTATCTGCCGAACTTGCCGTGTCACAACAACTCTCCTCCCCGCCGTCCTCGACGATGAAGTGCGCATATTCCTTCGCAGTCGCCCTCCTCTTGTCCGCCTTCGTGGGCGCACAGACCCTCACCATCATCGACGGGTAGGTCATCCCATTCCCCGTGCCATCCGTGCGTCGCTGACCTCCTTCCGCAGCGCCGGCGCAACAATCGTCGAAGTCGTCACTACAAACGCTCTGGGACTCCCTACCACCCAAACTCTGTATGCCTCCGAACCCAGTCCATCCGCTATCTCACTGACTTGCGCGCAGCCAGACCATCGGCGCGGCCACGCTTAGTTCCACCACTGCCTCAACGACCACTCGGCGAGGAGGGCAGACCACCGCGACGACGACGACGACGCAAGGGCAGATCGGTCCAGTCGGCCAACCAGCCTCCACGCCAGTCACGCCGGGCGGTCCAACGCCATACGACTACACCACAGTCGACGCAAACGGACAGACGGTCGTGTTGCAGGGCGTGTTCACGCCCACCCATCCAGCATCCGTGCTCCCGCAGCCAGCGACCACCGGCAGCGTCCTGGACTACTCTCAATACCTATCGCTGATCGGAACAAATACCGTACCAGCCAGCGCTGCCAGTCTATCGATCCCATTGGCGGCTGGTTGGTATTACCTTGCAGCGACGACCTTTGCCGGCCTCGTAGGAGGCGCATGGCTGATCGTCATTTAGACCCTGTAACTGGACATTGTTTTGTGTGGCCACTGCATTGTATCACCGCTCGGCTGATGGTCGACGTCACGTACTCCTACATACCACTACTAGTTTATATCTGCTGTTGCGGACTTGTTTCCCGAACAATACTTAGTAGCTTTCGTGGACGCATCCGAGCGTGCATTGACTCATCCGCCACTGCTTGGCCACTGCCATACGATATCTGGTAACTTGTGCACAAGCCGACGACCCTTGACCTAGTCGCTGTGGTCCACACCAGCATGTCAACGGGGCCCGAACCAACTGGCGACCTAGTCGCCGTGGCTTGTGTCGCTGATGCCTCCCTCATCCTCGCCGCAGAGTGGTCCCGCATTCTGATCGAGTATGTCTTTCCGCTCCTCAAGCGTCTGAAACAACTACACCCTTCCCATCAGGTACTGGGTGTGTTCGCTTTACTATTACTTCTGACAGCGTTTTCCTAGTTCCGTCTGGCATTCGTGACCTATGGGGATGCCAATACCCGCCCGGATCCCCTTCTCTCCAAGAGATACTTTGCCCCACTCGCCCAGGTCGCCAAGCAACTCCGTGAAGAAGACCCGTCCAAGCTCGGCATCGGTCAGACAGGAAGCGGCAGAGGACTGTCGGCGTTGGAGGGGCTCGTCGCTGCTATCGAGGTGTGCTACCTTCTCCCTTGCTCTCACCGTTCCCGCTACATGCATGTTGTCGAAGCTGTTCGACATCTTGATGGCGTCCACCAATTTCAACGCCAATCACGCGCCAACGCAATCACCACAAAAGGACACTCGATCACTGGTCGCTCACCTCCTGCACATTGCAGCGTCCCCGCCTGATAACGCTCAGAGACCTCAGCACAACACGCTGCATCACCTTGACTTCGTCAATTGGGATTCTATCCCCGTAGAACTCAGGAAGGTAAGCGATCCCAAGTTGGACTCCCTTTGACGTGGAGTGGCCCAAACCCTTCATAGAGAAAGATCAATTTGAGTTTGATTTGCCTGAGGAAGATACCCCGGTTTCAGGAGCTCCAGTCCTTGGTTCGTTTGGTTCGTTTCATTTCGAGCTCTATTCACCGTCTCGTTCCCATCAGGTCGCGGGCCCTGGTGTCCAATCTCCGTGGTTTAATGTGCACGCTCCGCACGTCCTGCTACTTGCAGGCTTTCCACCTCCACAAAAGACAGGTAAGCACACATGAAGCCCCACTCCGTAGCTTCTCACCGGCCCCAAGGTACCAAACGCCTGCCTGATACTCTGCCTTCCGACCAAAGTCCAGATCCGAAGCGACCCAAGGTCTCCTCTGACCCCGCCTCAAAAACCGCATCTCCTGCTCTTCCTCCCGCGCGCATACCACAGAACCAACGTCCCCAGCAGCTAGCAGGTCCACAGGCCCCACAACCACCGTCTTCGACTGCTCCCGTCCCAAATCTCTCTCCCGCCCAACAACCTGCTCAGGCCCCCACTTCTGCACCTGCATCTACGTCCGCAGCGACCACTCCTTTTGCTCCGCCTTCTTCTGGTCCTCCCTCAATGCCCCCTACCAATACCGAGGCTCTCGACCCGGCTGTAGCTCAAAGCAGATTGGTACAGATGATAGAGCGTGTCAAAGTGCTGGACAATGAAGTCACCGCGCTGGAGGCAAAGATAACTGCGAGTGCGCAAAGCGGACAGACGGCGGCCACGGACACACTCCAAAAGGAGCGAAATCTCAAGGCGCAGGTCAGAGACCAGATCAAAATACTATTAATGCAGCACTTTCAGAAGGCACGCCTTGCAAAAGATGCTCAGAACGCACATGCCAGTGGCGCTGGATTAGTCGTCCCGAACGCGTCTGCAGAGGCGGGACCGTCTACGCAGCCTGCTCACCCACCGCGTGCACCGAGTACGTCGAGTGAACGGCCAATGGATCCCACTCCGGATGAGCACAAACCGGCAGTTCCTGACGCGCAAATGCTAGCACAGTTCTGGCAGTCCCGTGGTGGTACGATAGCCGCACCTAGCGGCCAAGCAGGTCCGAGTCAAGTACAACCACGCCCGAACTTGACCCCGGAGATGATGGCGCATATGCAAAAGGTGTTGGAAAAGAAAGGGATTCGACCCCCGAGCAGTGGACCGTCCTCACAAATGCCAGGTTCAACCTCACAGGAAGCAAGCGCTACCCCCAATCCAATGAATAACCAGGTTACCCCGCCAATCACTAACAATACCAGTACCTGGTTCGGGGCATTCTCTGGAACCTTCCCCGGCCAGGCAAGCGAATTGCAAATTCTTGTCGCTGGCGCCTTTTCTACACCTATGCCGCCTGAGATGTGGGTCATTGCTCTCGCTTCCTGGTTGTATCCTCAATGATATTTCAGCCGCACCGAGATCCGCACCGATCTTTGGCCCAAAAAGCTCACTTTAAAATTCTGCAAGGAACCCCTCAAAGACAGCGCGGAGCTGCCATCTTGGCTCAAGGGGCACCAGAGTCGTACCCGTGTAATGCAATTCAAACCTTATCCTCGGGCCCCCAATGCCGCCCTCAACGAGCAGAGATTCCAAGCACTTATCCGTGCCATGGTTGAGCGCCGTATCGTGGGTGTCTTTTGTTTGCACGGCGTACCCAATCGATTCACGTCAGCTACAGTTCGCCTACGCTGGGTGGCAGTTGCCATCCGGGAGGTTCTCATATAACGTCTTCATTTTTCCGATGGGCCCGTCCTTCGCAGGGGCCGTGTTCCCCGACGGCCTACCCGATCTCCCCGGAAGAAACACGCTGGAAGTTCCGCCCCAAGCCGGGGCAGCGAAGCCTCAGCCATCGTTTCGCGGAATCCCTCTCCCACCGACACTCATCGCGCGCATGCAAGGTCTGGGACCGGCGGAACAAAAACAAGTGCTCGCGCAATTCCTACTGCATCAGCAAGAGCAGTTGCGGCGGCAGCAGCTACAGCAATCCCAGCAGGCTCAAGCCGCTTTAGGTCAGGCGATGGGCCCACTTGGGATGTTACCCCCGAATCCATATGGCGTGGCGGCGAACATACCCACAGGCGTGCAGGTGAGTGCCCTCGCGAGTCACTCTTGCTATATGACACTGATAATATCGCATCGAGGCAAATGTGAACGCGCCTATCGCGAACGCCGGAGCGTACAACGCGGCTGGCGGAACCGTGAACTATGAGATGTTGCAGTCTTTCATGCAACGCAACCCAGACGGATCTACATCAAAAGGAGCGACTTCCAGCTCGATACCATGACTTTTCATGCCAATTTCACGTTCTGATCGGAGACACTGCATGTTTTTGTTTCTATCTTCCGCCACCTATGGTTGTTGTTGTAGTACAACTACGGTATTTTACACGTACTTTACACTTGCATTGCTTGTACTCGCTACGGACTAATACCCGATCATGTCTGGGGCGTGTTGAAAGCCCCCTCAGTTCCTTGAATCTTATCGTGGTCTGCCAAATTGGCTTGTGCCTCGTATACAGTTATGACGGCATTGTTCCTCCGCTAGGTACAACGAAAGGTGCGTCAGTGCAGACAACCCCACGATAAAGCTTTACGTACTTGTGTCCAATGTCCAAGGAATCCGATGTAGTATATCCTGGTCGAGGGGGCCCCTTGACTCGCCGGGATGAACAGGGTGACTGAAGTTACATTGCTAAATTTCGTCGCCCTGGTGGATCGTCGTTGATACACGTGCGGCCACGACCATACCACCGAACGAAGACATGCCTGACAGTGTATTCGCCCACCTCTCGCCCGACGGCAACCTCAAACTCCTGCGCTGGATTCTTGTCCGAAACGTCGTCAAAGTCCAAGCTTGGTTCGTTTGCAAACTCGGAAACGGTGAACACAGGAGCCAAGGAGCGCCGGGAGGAGTGGAGCGACGCACCAGCGCGACCCTCTGCGGCGTCTGATCGCCAGGACCAGCTTTCAGAAGGAGAGAGCGCAGCTTGACAGAGCCGGTGAACGGAACGCGCACGATTCTTGGGGGTCGTTCAGGACCGGTCTATGAGTCGAGGTGGAACCTCACAGTTGTTCGTCTGCGTCGGATTCCAGATACTACGCGGTTTCAATAATGGACGCGCGAGATGCGACCACCGCTGTGAGCGTACCACTCGTTCGTCCGTGCGCTCGTGCCACGGTTTTATGACGCTCGATCCTGGACCGGTCGCGTTCAATGCGACGACGTGGGGACGGTCGATGTGAGGAAACAGATTGTCGTTTGGACCTACGTCTCCGCCGCCGTGGTCATGTTCGTGGCTTTCGTGGCCGCAGCCTTCGTGATGGTGATGATTGGGCATCAGGCTCACAGACGTAAACAACAATCTCGTTGCCGACCACCATCGACCGACGACAATCGGTGAGTATATCGATGTCCCTTTCGTACGGTACACACGCGGATGATCCACTGTAATTTGCGTTCGATTCTCGAGCCTTGTTCCAAAAGGTGTGCTCGCCGGCTCACCCTGAGGTTCGTGGGCTGAGACAGCTTCACATTTTCCTGATTCCTTTTGAGATGCACGTTTTGTTTCTCAACTGCATACTGACGTTCGTCTCTCCTCCGGCTCAGGCGACACATCAGCGCATTTGTAGCTTGCCATCCTGTTGATAAGTGCTTTTCATGTCCACGTCTGATACCCCTCGGGCTTCGCCCGCATCGACACCCTCGGGAAACGGCACCCCGCCCGCAGCTGCGCCATCGGAATTCAAGGTATACAAACCGCCCGCCTCGTCCAGTGGCTCTCCGCGTGCGTTCACGAGTCCTGATCGCGTCCTCCTGGCGCTCATTCTGCGCGCTCCAAGTGCGAGAACTGCCAGAGTCGTATTTCACTCCGACTGCGGCCGATCTCAAGAACGCGCAAGCCATTCTGACCGCGCGTACCCAGGCGTTGACGAACGCCCCCCTGCAGTTACGGGCCACGAGAGAAGCGGCGGAGAAAGCAAAGAAGGACAGGTGGCCAAACGTTCGCTGTGTTCTCTTTCCCCCTATCGATCTGGCTGACACATCTCGCAAGACGACGATTCGCGTGCGATTCAGCGATCGAACACAACTAGAGAAGACTTTTCCGTCGACGGACAAGATTCGTTCCGTGTATGCATTCGTGCGCGCGTCGCTCCGTGACGACGTGAAACCGATCAAATTCGTTCTATGTCAGTACGCCGACTGGCCGCGCTTCGATCTCCTCATCTCGTCTCTTTTAGATCAATCCCCTCCTAAGCGTGATCTCAAAGTGTCTGACCCAACGGTCAGGGACGTGACTCTGGTCGAGCTCCAACTAGCGCCGTCCTCGGTGCTCTTGCTCAGATTCGAGGACGAATCCCTCAATAGTGCGTCTTTCGAACACATGCGGGACCACTATTCTGATTGAAATTAGAGAGCGATGCGCCCGCACCACTGCTGTCGACTATTGCTGCGCAAGCAATCGAGCTACCAAAGCCGCCCGTTATCGAGGAAGTAGAAAAGCCAGAGACGTCAAGCCGCTCTAGTACTGGTGCGCAAGAGAAGAAGATACCCAAGTGGTTCAAAGCTGGTTTGAGTGAGCAGATGTCGTTCTCGTCACTCGCTAGTCACTAAACTATGGCCGGCAGGAAAGTAGGGCGTATCCCGATGCCAAACAAACTGAGTACCAATGTATCTTTGTGATTCATGCCCAATGATTGTATGTGCTTCAATAATCGCACCGTCTATGTTAACGTGTCTCAGTACACTGGAAATCGTGGGTCGACGTATTTTGCCCATGCACGTAACCCTCCGATAACGTCTCTCACTTCGAATGGTGGGTTCGATTCACGAAGTGCTTCAGCTGCAATCTGCGAATCGTTGCCGAGTCGACACAAGACGACAATCTCGGAAGCGACATCAGATGGTACGTAGGCAGGAGGATCTGCGAGCAGCTGAGGTAGCGGAACACCTATATGAGGGTTGTAAATGATGCAGGGAGAGTAACGCAATTCGAGCCTACTCAGTGAACCCGGTAGATGACATATGCCAAATTCAGTTTTGGGACGGACATCGAGCAACACGCAATGTTCCTGCGATTCCAGTCTCTGTCGTAACTCCTGAGAGTGGATGAGATAACGCGAGCACGAAGTAGTACACTTTACTTGAGCAGAGATACGATGGCCAGGATTCCCCGATACTAGTCCTCTTGCTTCCCAATCGGGGCGGGGCCCCCCGCAAAATGCGACGTAGTCAGTCTTGTGAATGGTACCTTGTCTTTTTCCATCTACACCGCAGGCAGCGCATGTTGGTTTCCTTTCCCTTAGCTTGATAGTCCGGAAGGGTAGCATCGACAAGGCAGAAAACAACATCAACGTGGGTTTACCATCTGTGCTGGTGCCTCATCTCAGTGGAACGAGCATCAGAGACGTGGTACACACCATGCAAACCGACGAGAATCTTGATGGCCTCCAATGCTTGCATGACGCCGATGACGCCGGTGACAGCGCCCAGGATGCCTGTCTCTTCGCAACTCCCCGACATCTCCGGAGCGGGAGGTCTAGGAAATATGCACCGGTAACAAGGCCCCGATTCACCGAGGTTGTAGATGCAGAGCTGGCCTTCGTATTTCTGGGCGGCGCCACTGACGAGAGGTTTCCCGAGTCGCACGGCGGTGTCGGAAAGGAGATACCTGGTCGGCACGTTGTCCGTGCAATCCAGGATGACATCGTACGGCTGCAAGAGCGACATGGCGTTGGACGCATGAACGGCCTCGGCGATAGGTTCCACTTGGATCGTCGAATTGATTCTGGCCCGGAGGGGAACCGTCGCACGACGAACCCGCCCGAAGATGTAGTCACTCACTTTCTGATGGCAGCGGCCGCAGAGAGCACCTTGGACGTGCCAATCGTCTCTTCGTTGTGGAGCACCTGTCTCTGTATGTTGGAGAGCTCGACGGTGTCGTGATCGACGACGGCGATGCGTCCTGTTTGAGCTGATGATGCTCACGCGGACAAAGCGAACAAGAAGGAATACTTGCCAATGCCAGCTGCGGCGAGATACTGGAGTGCAGGGCATCCTAGGCCTCCC
>JBBPMC010000110.1:0-43244 GCA_038090115.1 Strobilomyces echinocephalus | reverse complement strand
GGCGTACGTATGCACTGAGTGGGTGGTCGACTCGACGACTGATAGCCAGCATGGTATATCACGGACGGAGGGGACCAGCAGCATAACGGTACCCTGCCTTGCAGCACTGGTGAATCAGTCTGGCGACCAGCCGTCTAAGAGCTTGCTGGCGAACCTGCGGAAGAGGCAGACCGCCGATAGTGCGCGCACAATGCTATCCGTCTTTGGCCGAGAAAGCGGTCAAGCCTTGCATGCAAAAGAGACGAGAAGACTGCTTGAAAGGACTGAACGCCCATTTCAACGACACGAGCGTGATACGACGCCCGTACGTGAAACACGAGGCATGAGGGCCAACTGGAAGTCGGGAACCAAAAGTTGGACGAAAGAAGTCGGTGTATATTGTGTCGGAAGAGCACATACAAAAGAAGGGACCACATAAATTTCAGACACGGGAAATAAATATAGCACACACGGCAATATATGTATCATATTAGTTCATCCAAAGTCATATCTCCAGGACCAGGTAGATGATGCGTTATTATCTGCTTGGTAGGACTTTGAGAACGCCCGTTCGGGTTTTCAGTCAGCGGTGGTCGGGACACACGTATGAAGTGCGAACGTGGTTTGTTGTCGATCGGTGCCACTGACGACTTGTACATCTCGATCTCGTGACGTAGATCGTCATTCGCTGTTGCCAACGTATCGCGGTCACGCGTGCACACAAGTAATTCCTGTATCCGGTCAAACAGTTCAAGAAGGAACCTGGCCGTAACCACGACCGCACGAACCTGTTTCGTATCTGTCAGCTGTCTTCGTATCCGATCCACGTAGGCAATCCTCTGTGCAGGATTATGATGCCCGAGTATCTCGGCGTTGAACCGACTAAGACGTTCGGCTTCCTCCTCCGCCAAGTCGTTACGTGCCAAAAGACCTTCCGTCTCATCCACCAATTTGTAGTACGCATCTTGGAATCGAGAAGCCTCGGTCAGCTCGAGGTTCAGCCTGACATGCGATCAGTGACAAGAGGGCATTCTATTTGAGACACGGACACACTGCTCTATGTCTGCTTTGAGCGCGTCTTCCGCCGTCCTGCTCATGCAAAGTTGCATGGAAAGTTTCTGCGCTATGTCGCGCTCTTTCTGCACGGCCGCCTTGTGCTGGGATGCTTGTTCGCCGAGTTGCTTCTCCAGGTCACCAACCTTGCCCTGTAGGACGTCTCGGGACTGGCGGAGTTCAGCTACCGAGACCTGTTCGTTGGCAAGCTTGCGGTTCGCCTCCGTGAACTCTGTTTGAAGCCTTTCAAGGTCGGCGTTCGAGGCTTCGCGGAGAGCAACGTGACTCGCCACTTCCTCGGTCAACGCGCAGTTCGCCGACTGCTCTTGCTGGACGGTCTTCTCCAAAACGTTCACTTGCAACCGCATGTTGTCAGCCAGATCGTGGTAGAAGATGCGAGCCGTATCGAAATACTCGACCAGGGTTGCTGGCGCATGGTCCCGTACAACGTCGAGACGGAGCGCCGCAAGTTCACTTTCCAGGCCAGAGTTATCGTCTTTGTGGTCACTGATTCGATTGAGTCTGTTCTCCTGGAGTAGTCGAGAGTGGAACATGACCGCTTCTTCAGCGTCTCGCAGCTGCTCGAGAAGAAGTCTGTTTTCTTCTGTAGTATGGCGTATGAGATGGGCCAATTCTGTTACTTGACCCTCGGAATTGGCGAGCTTCCGTTCCAGACGGAATGAGTGCGATTGCAACGCAAGGTATTCATCCTTCAGGACGGCATGTGCTTTGGCGGTCACGGTCGTGGCAGCCAAGCGCGCACATTCTTCTGCCACACGACTGAGGGCTGTCTTGCACTGCTCCAGTTGAATTAAACGCTCTTCTTCCCGATTTTCGACTTCGTCTCGAGCTGCGTCTCCAGCCCTCCGTGCCTCTTCGCCGACCTTTTGCACGACGTCGAGTCGTTGCTGTAGGCTCGCGGAATCGGCACGTAGTTTCGCGACTTCTTCGTCAGTCTTCTTTCTGACCTCGTCCAAACAGGACTCGAGCATCTCCCGCTTCCTTTTCTCCGCCGCCAACGTCTTCTCCAGCTCGGCCACCTTCCGATCACGCTCCCTCACCTCCTCTTTCCGCCTCGCCTCCGCGCTCGACAGTGCCCGCTTACTATCCCCGCTCTCCGCCTCCCGCTTCGCCAGCTGATTCCGCTCGTGCTCACACATGCGCAGCTTGGTCCGAAGCTCCTTGAGCTCGATCTGTTCGGTCGCGCTCGCCTTGCGCAGCTCCAGCACGCGCGCCTCGTACGCGTCGGTTTGCTTCTTGAGCTTGTCCAGTTTGTCGGATTGCTCCGCGTTGGCCCGCGTCAGGCGCGCGAACTCGGATTTGGCGCGGTCGAGCTCGAACTGGTGCTACAGGGGCAGGGGGCGAGGCGTCAGTGGCATCTGCGTGGGAGGGGGCGGGGGCGTGGGGCCGTACGTTTTTCTTGTCGTCTGCGTGGACTCTTTCGAGGTCTTCGATCCGCCGCAGGAGGGTTGCATAACGATCGTCCCCTGGGTGCCTGCCGGCCGTTGGCAGTCTGGAGTTTCTCGAGACTGGTCTCCCAGACGTAGTGGGAGCTGGGTTCCACGTCAGGATTGCTTGGAATTGGTGAAATTCATCATACCCGAGTCTGAGGCCTTGTCGATTGAATCCACTGCAAACGTCCGGTTATTGAGAAGGAATACTCAACTACATGTCACTTGCCTTTCACTGGCCCCTTGGTGAACACCATCTTCGTCGTTGGGGCACGGACGAATGGCCGAACTTGCCCCAAACACGGTACAACAACACGATCCACGACACACACGATGATCAAGAAATCAAAGATTTATGTATCATTTCGTCGCATATAACATCGTAACAGCTCGTGACGGTCATACAAGGAAACTGGAAAACACCAGTGCCAAAAGCCAAAGAAGAGAGCAAAGTAGGCAATGCTACGGAGGAGTCAAGGGTGCGCAACATGCAAGGGGAATATAAATTAAAAGTCACACGATAAGAAGCGTCTTAGAAGTCCTGCCAATGAGCATCAGTCGATGACAGGCATCAAGCAACATCCCCACTAACCAGAAACAGATGCGAGTGGTCCATAATGCATGTCATAAAGGTGCAGGGGGACGGAGTTTCCTGTATACCTGCATGATGGAAGGGGACGAGAAGGGAATGTGTGATGACTGAAAGCAAGGAAAGCCGTCCAGACACTCCAGAGGGTATGATGCGTATGAGTGCATGATGGATACAGAACGATAAAGATTATCGACGCATGCGTGTACCGGATGTAATTGCAAATGAAATCGATGGTGAGAGATGGATGCGGGATTTTTTGTTGTACAGGGTGTACGCTCTGGACATTAGTGCGGTAACAGAGGAGAGGAGAGAGCGATGAACGGGTATGCGTGGCTGGGTGATATCGTTGAGATGCTTGATATCGCAACCTTGGTATTTCTCCTATCACGAAAACAAGCGGAACAGTGCATACAACACGGTAGAGTGCGTGTTCGCAAGCAGACTGCTCCAGATTCGCTCCTCTCGTCCTCTCCAGTACGCACCGAGCACGGCCAGTGCTCAGAGACCGCCGTCGAGGACACCTCGTACGTCCTTCACCTCACCGAGGTCGGAGAGGAAGGGGCACAGGTCTGTGAGTTCCGTGTCATGGGGATCATTAAACCACGAAGAAACGGGGACCGCATTATTGGGATGGAAGATATATGAAGCCGGGGAATTGTCCAGGATGATGGTATCAGCGATGGGGCGCCCTAATTGCGAAAGGTCCTGTGGAGAGATGAGATGTGCTCGCTGCCCACCACGATTTACGCGTACCTTGACGTAATTGCCTTTGTGGTTGTAACAACTCTCCCGGAATAATCGATGAGTGACGACATGGTGGATGTCGAGTTTGTCTAGAACCGGGTCTGCGTACTGCCGCAACCATCGAATCAATACAGCTTCGAGTTAGAGAAAGAAACCAACCTTGCTGAGGCTGGCGGTGAATACCACCACCTCGTACAACTCACCCATCTTCTTTAAAAAACTGTCAACGCCTGGACGCTTTATGACATACACGTTGTGCCAATGGTATTCGATTTCCACCGGAACGACGTAATCCGCATGTTGTATGGACTGGAAGAGAGTGAGGCGAGGCTTGAAACGAATGGAAATCTGTGTTCCTTACCTTGAAGCTGCTGTGAACGAGGGTTTCATCTAAATCCAAAACCAGACATTTGCGCCCCACGTGTTGGGGTGCAATGGGGGGCAAGAGTGGTCGCGGCGTACCGTCCTAAGCGACAAGTCAGCGAGACGGCAGTGCACCGGTCCGAGCGATACTCACGGGTCCAATCGGAATGCCGGCCCCCCCATTCATTATGAGAGCATCTTCGTCGTCCTCCTCCATGGGCTCCCCTTCCTCCTGCTCGGCTTCCTCGCCCTCGCCATGACCCTCTTCATCCGTAAAGCTGCCATCGGAATCGGTCGTTGTTGAGTGTGAGGTATCCCCTACATGTGGTTGCACGGCAGGGGACGTGTGGGACAAATCTGAATGCGGGATGGGTTGTGGGGAGAAAATGTCGGAGCCTGTTGAGCCTGGCGGTTGTACCGCACCACTAGTGACACCCTCGGTCTCCGATATGGGCAACAACGCTTTAGTTGGGGTCGGAGGTACGATGACCTGGGCGTCCTGGTCCGTCGCTGGAGAGGACTCCTTTGGTAACGTTATTGGTGGGGGAAGTGCCTTTTCTCGCTCTTTTTCAGAGTGCTCGCTCTCGGAACGCTGTTTCTCGCTGGGAACGGGAGGGTCTGCTGGTTTGGTTGAGCTCGAAGGCTGTGCAACGGAGGCAGGGCCGGGGATGTCCAGGTCGACGGCATGTGTACGGTCGCTGGGTGCGACACAGGGGACTAGTTTGCGGACGAGCATTGAGATAAAGGAGGCCTTCTTGGGGGAAGGTGGTAAGCCAGCCTTGGATTTGTTCACCTCTTGCGAGGTAGCACGTACAGGAGGGCTTTTGTCTTGGGCGCTCGTAGAGGCGGGGGGCTTGGGGGCCTTTGGCTTGCGGGAGAACCTGCGACTGACTGCGGTAGAGGTCGTGGAGGTTCCGGCGGTCGAAGAACCAGCGGTGGTGTTCGGTTGAGTGGTTGAGGTGGCTGCGAGAGAGTGCTTATCCTTGTCTTTCTCTGTATGGCGTGCGCTGTCACGTTCGTCTGGGGAAACAAAGGTAGAGACGGTGATAGACGGGTTCTGGGCGTTGTCCTTGTCTGTTTCGGTGGACGAGGTGGGCGTGTGGTCGTGCGCCTGCGCAGCGGGTGCGCCGTTCCCGTTCACGGACATCTGCGGCGGAGAGACGGAGGCGTCGTTACGCTTCTCAGCAGCCATGTCTTCCGGGGCTGGCGAGGAGGAATCCTGGGGAGTCGCCATGGGCGTCGAAACGAACAAGAAAAAAAAAGGAAAAAACGGGCGGGCGAAGAGCGGGAGAGAAAGGACGAGGAGATGCAAGCGGTGGTGGTCCTGGGAAGTAGAGGGGAGGTGGGGGTATGGAAGGGTATGGAAGGGGGGCTGGGGGCTGGATGGGAGGAGGAAAAGGAGCGAGGGGGAGAGGCGCAGTTTTGTACGTGATGTAGACTTCACACGCGCGGACAAGACAACGTGCAAACAATGTGGGCCGTTCGAATGTGTACAACATCAAGGAAAAAAAAACTACGTTCCCGTCTCACTCATCGCCGTTCTCAAACAAATAATTTGCCGCAAGTTCCTCGTTCTTCTCGCACGCAAAATACGCCTGGATCACCGCTTGGCGAGAAAACCCCAGTGCTTCGAGCTGCGTTGGTGTTAGCGCCCGTACTCGCTCCACCTCTCGCAACTCACCCGTTCAATCGCTGCCTGCTCCTCTGGCGTAATGTTCACGACTTGCACACCCGGCGGAATGCCCTCTCCCTCTCCCTCTCCCTCTCCTGCACCCAACAAATGTGCTAGCTGCTCTGGATTGCTCGCCAGTGTTTGCGCAAGCTGAGGATTCGAGGCAGCGAGCTGCTGAATCAACGGCTGAGCTAAAGCTGGGTTTTGTGCAACCAATTCTCGCAGTTGCGCAATCTGAGGGTTGTCTCGGAGTGCTGACAGGTCTGGAGCGCCCAGAGCACCCAGGCCACCCAGGCCAAGCCCACCGCCCGCTTGCTGCTGTTGCTGTTGCTGCCGTTGTTGCGCGAGCTGAAGCGAGACAAGGTGAAAAAAGGAACGCCTCTGAACAAAGACGAAAGTATACCTGAAACAGGTTTTGAGGTTGGCCTGACGCTGATAATGCTGGCGCAGGTGCCACTGGTGCAGCAACTGGTGCAGCGGCGGGAGGTTGAGCCGGTGCGCTAGGTTCCGCGAGCATGTGTTCGGGAATACCCTGTCGCACGGCGATCGAAATTCAGGCCTTTTCCCGCGCGTGCAGGCACTCACCGTCATCAAATACTCAACAGCACGATCGGGATTATTGAAACTCGCTCTCAGCGCGCGCACAACCTGATCGCGCTCGAAACCCATCTCCATGATGTTCTGTATCGTACTCTGCAGCGCTGTCCCAGTGACAAAGTCGCCCGTGCTTGCTTGTGTTGCCTGTGTGGTAGGGGCAGGAGCAGATACGGGCGCAGGTGGTGGGGCTGCTGCGGGGGCTGCTTGTACAACCTCAGGCACCGTTGGTGCAGCAGGTTGTGCGAGTGGGGGTGCGGGTGCGGGTGCAGTGGCCGGTGCGGATGGAGCGGGGGCAGGCGTGGTGAAAGTTGGCTTGGGCTACAAGCGAAGCAATGAGGTGAGATGGGTTGCGGGAGAATGGGAACATCGATACCTTGGCTACCATGAGCACCAAGAAGTCCTTTTCCTTGATCTCGCATGACTCCACGGTCTTGGAGTCGAGGAGCACCCTACCTGCTCTCCAGTTTGGCTAAACGACTCGAAGATCGACTCGGATGAGCGCACCGGCATAAATCAGCTTCTGTGTATCGATTGGGTGCCCATGGATTTCAGATATCTTCTCCTTGAGGTCCCCGATGGTGTCGCTACCCTCAGCGTCGACCTAGGAGCATATTAAATAGCGGTGTGGTGGTATGCTGGTTGCACCCACCTGGAAGACCTTCTGCTGCAACGTTTTAATCGTTATCTTCATTATGGACCAGAAGCAAACACGCAATCCCTACTCTGCGTGACATCATGCGTAATCACGGTCACTGTCACGTCACACGAGCGCGGTGTCTGGGGTGCTGATCGGCATGCGGTAAAGGGGCAGAAGCGGCGCGGCGGGGAACTACGCCCAGCATCGTCGACAACGACGACGACGGCGACGACTCCCGCGATGGAGCCAGTCAACGGCGACGAGTATCTGCGCAAGATAGCTGCATTCATCAGACTCAACGAGAAGGGTCTCGCAGAGGCTGGCTTCCAACGACGCCGCCGTCCGCACACCAATACCGCCCAGCCATCGGTCTTCAATCCCGTCACCTGGTTCATCCCCACCGAGGTCCACCGACCACCCTCGTCTCGCCCGGTAACCTTCGCCATCGACACACATCGTCTCTTTTACGTCCTCATGCGCGTCGAGTCCCTTGGCATCGATGTCGGCTCCCTCGACGTGACAGTCGATAACCCCTCCAAGCCAATGCATTACACTCACATAGACATTGGCTCGGCCCGCGACAAATCCGAGACCCTTTCCCTTGCCTCTTTCCGTTCCTCTTTGTCCGCCGTCTCCGGTCTCTCCTTGGGCACTAGTTGGTGGAGTCGGCCGGAGCAACAGAGCATCGATGCCGAGCTCAAGTACATCTACAGTAGCTTCACAAAGATTCCCGCCATCCTCCTCAGGGCGCCTGGGCCCAAAGTCATTTCGGAACTCAAAGACGACCCTCCGAACCGGAGTGCCGTCCCCCTCGATAGCTTCAAGAATCTCCAGTCCCTCGAGACCGTCGACATCGATCCCCGCTCACTGCTTGGCTGGGACAGACTCGCAGAATCTCTGAGAAGTTTGACTATCAAACGGAGTGGGCTGGAGGATGTCGCCGACATATTCATTGGAGCAGTGCTCGATGACCAGGCGCGCAGGGACGGTTCACTCGAAGACAAGAGGTCGAGGCGGATTCCTCGCAGACCGCGGTCGTGGACGAACACGCCTCTGCCCGCTTCCGTCCCCGAGGAAGTCGAAGGAGTACCCCCTATTCCAGAGGATCCATCATCACTACCTTCCACCTCTTCGGCCCTCTCCCACTACAAATGGGGGGTCCTCAAACATCTCTCCCTCGCAGACAACGCCCTCACGTTCGTGCCAACAGATCCTCTCCCATACCTTGTCTCTGTGACACACCTCGATTTATCTTCGAACCTCCTCGTCTCCGTGCCGCATGGCCTCTCTGTCCTTCATAACCTCGTTTCGCTTAATCTCTCCGACAATATGATCGATTCCGTTCTTGGGATCTATACCCATCTCGGACAGGTCCTCCACCTGAACCTATCCGGTAATCGCCTCGAGTCCATCTGTGGTCTCGAACGCCTGATGGCACTCGAACGGGTGGACCTCCGCTCTAATCACATCGATGAGAGCGCCGAAGTCGGACGTCTTGCGACGCTTCCCAACATCGGGGAAGTGTGGATCGAGGGCAACCCGCTGACGGAGATAGAGGACAATTATCGTGTTGCGTGCTTCGAATTCTTTCACAAGGAGGGGAAGTCCGTCTCTTTGGATGGCATTCTACCGACGTTCTATGAAAGAAGGGGGCTTGAGCCCGTTGCACCGGAGCAGGTAGCTTCTCCGAGAGAGATGCCAATGCCGTCGTCGCCTCCTATCGTTCCGATTGGGATTGTGAAGCCGAGGGGCAATCATGGCATGGAAACGGGCGCTATCCTGGTGCGCGAGACGGCAAGGCCGTCGTCTGCTGGTGTGCGATCAGCGGTGCATGGCGTTTCAGGCAGACCGAAGAAACGGAGAGCAAAACGTATCGTTGATCTGAATGGAGATGGGGAGCCACAGGTGCTTTCACCAGACTCTCTGCCGACGGCGTTGCCTGTTATTTCGGGACTGCACACGCAACGGTCGTCGTCGTCATCACCGCGGAGGTCGAGCCCGCTCTCACCGAGTGGGCACCGGCGTGTGTACTCGGCGTTCGAGCCGCCAGATGGGTATGTGGAGGAGGGCGGTGGGAGTCAGATGAGGGAGGGGGAGCTGTACCGGGCGCGGATCGAGGCGCTGAGGACGGATATGGGGGAGGGCTGGCTCAAGGTGTTTAGCCAGAGCCAGGTGGGGGTGTAGTAGAGTAGTGTCTGGGGTCCCAATTGACTGTATATTCGGAGCGACTTTTGTTGAATTCTCACATCCAGCCAGGTTGCATTTCATTATCCTCGCCTTCGTCGCTCTTTACCATCGTTTCCCTCCGCAATGGGTGCAAACTTGTCGAAAGCCCTCAGTGAGCGCTCACAACACCCCCACCGCCCCCCTCGCTCACCACCTCTCAGGCCGCCTCTTTGGTAACAAGGAGATGAGGCTCCTCATGCTTGGTCTCGATGCTGCCGGCAAGACCAGTACGCCGTGCCTCCTTCGCACGTCCATACACTCACCTGCTCCCATCAGCTATCCTGTACAAGCTCAAGTTGAACCAGTCCGTCACCACGATACCAACCGGTCAGTCCTCTACCGTTGCCACGTCCACCTTGTTCACACTACGCTCCCAGTCGGCTTCAACGTGGAGACAGTCACATACAAGAACGTCAAGTTCAACGTCTGGGACGTGGGAGGTCAAGACAAGATCCGTCCTTTATGGAGACACTATTACACCGGCACCCAGGGGCTCGTTTTCGTCGTCGACAGTCAAGACCGAGAGAGAATAGACGAAGCAAAACAAGAACTTCACCGCATACTCAGCGACAGAGAGATGAAGGAATGCTTGTTGCTCGTGTTCGCCAACAAGCAGGATCTCCCTGGAGGTAGGAAGCACATGCTTTGCTTTGGTGTCCCGTCACTCATTTGTCTCTAGCCATGTCGCCCGCCGAGGTCACCGAAAAGCTGGGTCTGCACCGCATGCGCGACCGTTCGTGGTATGTTCACCCCAGGTATGATTTTTTGTGGTTTTTTTTCTCTCGCGTACCTGATCGTGGCTTGGTGCCAATAGTTGCGCAACCACTGGCGAGGGTCTCTTCGAGGGACTTCAGTGGCTGAATCAGAATGTGAAGAAGCGCCAACCATGAACATGCACGTGCACTGTCTTTCCGCCATCTGATCTTGATCACAAAAGTCTTGATCTTGTTTCCGGTCTCTTCGATACCCCGTGTTATGCTATTTCTCTTACGGCCTGCGACGACCCATTCTTGCACGCACGACAGACTATCTGATTCTCGTCATGTCCTTCCACACAGATTTCATCTTCGTCTTGCGCAGATAACCTCATGCAGCGAGGACGCTCTTTCCTGTTTGACTGTTTCACCGAGACCCTGGGTACATCACTTTTTCCGCAGCCGTAGTTTTCTCTTTCTCCCGTGTCGGCAGGTTATTCCTCTAGTCATTTAATGGGAAGGCTTTTTCCTCCCTTGTAAATTTGTGGCAAGACGTTAAATATCGATCGTGGCCATGATCAGTAATCACTTAGTCCACTATGCAAGTCAATCGTGTCTTGTTATTGAATATACAGAGGCCGTTGCAGGACGGTTTTCACTCGTGCATTATACATCGTAAGGAACATGCCGGCTCCTGCATCAACCGACTTCGCAAGGATGTCGTGCTCGTCGATCTCACCCACGTAAATTTGACAACCTCATTCGCACACTGTAACACCAGCTCCTTTCATTCGAATGTTTCCCCTACTGCGCTCAAGCAGGCATCCTCGCCTATCAGGGCTTCGACGGTGCATGAGGAGACTCGGGACCACCGTCCAAGGCTTCACCGAGGCCGTGGGAAACACACCTCTGGTGAGCTCGGCGCAGGCAACGCTGTTGGAGCCTCTGACAAGCGCCCCACATATGTAGATCTATCTCGAGACGCTTTCCGAACAGACTGGATGCCATATATATGGCAAGGCAGAATTTCAGAATCCAGGGGGCAGTATCAAGGACCGTGCTGCCGTCGGGGTCGTTTGTGATGCAGAAGAAAAGGGATGGTGAGTGTATATACCTGTTGTTCTGGACTGATGCATGATGCGGTCTCAGGATACGACCCGGTGGGACGGTCGTAGAGGGGACCGCGGGGAACACCGGCATCGGCCTCGCCCACGTCTGCCGCTCCAGAGGCTATAGATGTGTGATCTTCATGCCCAACACGCAGGTGAGCGCCCGCGTCCTTCGGCCGATGTGCATGTTCGACGCTGTCCCCAGAGCCAAGAAAAGATCGACCTCCTGCGCATGCTTGGCGCCGAGGTGTACCCCGTCCCTGCCGTCCCGTTCGAAGACCCGCAAAACTACAACCATCAAGCGCGCGCGTACGCCGAGAAGCTCGACAATGCGGTCTGGACGGACCAGTTCGATAACACAGCCAACACGCATGCACATTTCCTCACCACGGGCCCCGAGATATGGGCGCAGACAGAGGGAAAAATCGACGCGTTCGTGTGCGCGACCGGCACCGGCGGGACGCTCGCTGGCGTGGGCAAGTTCCTCAAGGAGAAGAGTGGTGGGAAGACGCAGGTGTGGCTCGCCGATCCTCCAGGAAGCGTGTTGCATTCGTATCTGTCGAGCGGCGGAATCCTGGTCGAGCGCACGGGAAGCTCGATCACAGAAGGTATGCCTCTGACCTCACCCCAAGTCGGAGTCATGCTGTAGCTAGCGCTTCCGCAGGCATCGGTCAGGGTCGTGTCACGAAGAACTTGGCCACCTTCGTCAATCAGATAGACGGATCGTTCACAGTCCCGGACGAAAAATCGATCGTCATGTTGTACCAACTCTTGGACACAGAGGGGTTGTATGTTGGCGCGAGTACGGCGCTGAACGTCGTTGCCGCCGCGGAGCTCGCGCAAAAGCTCGCCAGAGGTGTGTTCGGCGGCCACTCCGAAGACATGACTAACATGAGGGTGGTCCGCAGGTTCGACCGTCGTCACCGTCTTGTGCGACGGTGCATACCGCTACCAGAGCCGGCTCTTCTCGAAGCAGTGGCTGCAGTCCAAAGGGCTGTACGAGGTTATACCAGAGCATCTGAAGAAATATGCTGTTTTGGACTAGTGTCTTGTTGGCACCTGGCAAATAGACTCATCTCCGCCTCGTCAAATCATCCTTTTCCTGGATAGCTGACCATTCCGTGGGGTTATTTTATGTGATGTCTGAAAAGTGAACGGCAGCTTCGTCTCCAAGCCATCCGCTGATATCCTCCGAGTCCAGAGGAAACGCCTGGTTGCGACTTAGTCGATGTTCGCCAGACCCTAAATCACAAGCACCTCTGAGAACCATCGCCGCATCACCATTATTGGACGAAGAAACGATCGGCGGGTAAGCCAAAGTTCTCCCTGAGTCGGCAGACGCGACAGACGTACATAGTCCGTCATGCGAGGAAGATTGCACCGGTCCTTAGTGCTAATTGATGCGAGGCCTACATGCCGGAAGTCGAGAAACCATTTCAAAACTCCGTGTCGATACCTGCAGGTGCCGAACACGTGCGATGTGACTGTGCTCAGAGAAAATGATAATGCGATTCGGATTTAAGCTTAGATAGACGCCAACTTCTGTTCAAGCGGGCGCGTTTGGATGTGATTTTATACCCAGCGTACCGAGCAACTTGAAGGTGACGGACGTGTACACCATCAAGCAAAAGAGTAGGCGCCACACCTGCTACGGCGTGATCCATGCGCCCGACAGATACACGAATTTTTAACAACGATAGCCCGGCAAAACACATTCACGGTGTTCATACATAATCATCATTCCTGCGGTAATATGATGATTGTACAGTAACCGACGAGAAGCCAATACGTCCTACTTGCTGAGAAGAGACCCTATTGCCGAGCTTCCGCCCGTCAAAATCTGGTGGACGTGAACGAATTGTTGCTATGTGATACATGTACATAGTTGGCGCAGTATTCAATTTCGTAGTCCGAGTCGCCCGCGGGTAATGGGAAGATGATTGCAATTTTCTTCGGATCGTCCGTCAACGCATCCGGGTGCTTCGCGAATCAGGATTGGCCCCAAGGTCAAAAAATTTACTGGAATGTTAGCTGGCAGTGCAGGGATAGTAAGACGGAATTGACGGTCACTGACTAGTGTTTGAGATAGCCTTATAACTGTGTCCATTGAACTAGGTACAAAATCAGTCTTCAAGCTTCAAGTCTTAATACATGGGAGAGGACCTCTCTGGGTTCTTGGTAACTCGTGTCACACTCCACAATTCTACCACTAGTATAGCTTGAAGAAGTTTTTAGACTAGCCAACTGAGCATTAGCTGCGTTATGGCCCAGGTACAGTTCAGTATGTACTGTATGATACCAATACGATGACTGGAGGTGGCACCAAGGAACAACAGCCGCGGCATGATTGGACACGGGGAGGGCGATTGTATTTACGCGAGCAACCTAGCTCGCTGCTCGCTCCCTCATGTCGTATCGCGCCGCCGCCGTCGTCCCTCACTGTCGTCGTGTCCAATCGCGCTGCTATCGTGTTTGGCCACGTGCCAGGGCTTGGTGCACACCCCCGACGTGTTCTATCGCACCGTCGCGGGGCGGCGGGGCGATATAACATGGCGAGGACGCGAGGCACGACTGAACACGAGGGGGCGAACCCTGGCGCACAGCAAAACATGATGGCGGTGCGATACGACACGATGGGGCGAGCAGTGAGCCCGGGCATGCGGTATAGCCTAGCAAGGAAGGCGAGTGGCGACGGCGTGGCCGAGATACGACACGAGGGGGCAAGCAGCAAGCCCGGGCGCTCGCGTAGACACAAGGCAGGCGGCGAGTGGTGAGTCTGGTGACAGCGACGGCACGGCCGAACACGACGATGGCGGCGAGGAATGACAGCAGCGTCGCGATACGACACAAGGGAGTAAGCGACGGCAAGGCGTCGTCGTCGTCGTCATCCTGGTCGGAGGTCTGAGTGAGGTGGGCTAGGGTCCTGGAATTCTGGAACCCCGCGTCGGATGATTGGTCCCCGGCGGTTTGCATCCCAGGGGTATTCGGCCGGGGAGTTGGATCTGACATCCCTGCAAACCAGTAGTATATCACGTTATAATTCTATACGCGGGGCTCAACGAGGCTTCTGATTGGACGTGCGGCACTTTGCCTAAACCACAGGAACATTATGTAAGCAAAACCGCGATGGCAGGCAAGCATCTCACGGCAGCAATTGTTCTTCCGAGTCTTTCGCGTCGGCCGACGAGTCCCAATGTGACTGACCGCCCCGTGAGTCCTTCATGACACATGATGGCCCTGATATGTCCTAGGCTCCTAGCGCACTGCGGAACAACCCGATGCCCAGAGAGGCCGTTTCTTTGGTTCAGGAATACTGCTTGAACAAGAAGATCATCATGATGGCGTGCTGGACCTTTTCCTATTGTGTAAGCTACCGTAGAGGCACTATTAAATCCTCGACAGGCGTCGTCAGAATGTCGCCCGAGTCACCGATAAGTCATCTTACGAATGCGATTCCGTCTTCTGCATCGATCAATTTTCCCGATATCTCTCTCTTTTTCCAAGAGCGGACGGACTTGCTTTCACTCAACGGCTTCAGATGGCAGGTCCAGCTTCACAAGTGCTGTCGGGAGCACACC
Source organism: Strobilomyces echinocephalus (assembly GCA_038090115.1). NCBI lineage: Eukaryota > Fungi > Basidiomycota > Agaricomycetes > Boletales > Boletaceae > Strobilomyces > Strobilomyces echinocephalus. Next base: position 28,548 of record JBBPMC010000110.1, on the reverse strand, counting down.
TCTGGTGAGCACTGGGAGTGGATGCACCTTGAACCACTCACAGGCATCGTGCATGTGCAGATCTATCTCAAAACGCTGTCTGCACAGACAGGATGCTATATATTTGGCAAAGCTGAATTTCAAAATCCTGGGGGCAGCGTCAAGGACCGTGCCGCGGTCGCGATCATTCGAGATGCAGAAGAAAAGCGCCTGTGAGTGCATGCTTGTTTTCCTTTTTTTTTTGCACAGAATTGATGCGTGATAAGCGTTCTAGTATACGACCTGGTGGTACGGTCGTCGAAGGGACCGCTGGGAACACTGGCATCGGCCTGGCACACGTCTGTAGATCGAAGGGCTACAAATGCGTGATATTCATGCCCAACACACAGGTTTGCTGTCGCCCGCGTCCGTCACTCGGCGCATACATTGATGTGTCGACCCTTGTTTACAGAGCCAAGGGAAGGTTGACCTACTGCACATGCTTGGCGCAGAGGTATACCCTGTTCCTGAGGTCCTCCACGATCACCCGCAGCACTACAATCGCCTGGCAAAGGATCACGCTGCTAAATTGGATAACGCCGTTTGGACGAACCAGTTTGACAACACTGCAAACGCTAACATGCACTACCTTACGACTGGTCCAGAGATCTGGGCGCAAACACAGGGCAGGGCCGATGCATTTGTATGCGGCACTGGTACCGGTGGGACTTTGGCTGGCGTGGGAAGGTATCTTAAGGAGAAGAGCGATGGGAAGACCCAAATATGGCTTGCAGATCCTCCGGGGAGCGTATTACATGCCTACATGACGAACGGCGGGAAGCTTGTCGTGCGCATCGGCAGCTCGTTCACCGAAGGTTCGTCTATTCCACAGCGTCACGTTGGTATTCTCAAAAGCCGTGATTGCGCAGGCGTGGGCGCTGGCCGTGTCACGGACAATTTAGCGACCTTTGTCGATCAGATCGACGGATCGCTTTTCATTGCAGATGAGAAGTCGATTGTCATGTTATACCAGCTCTTGGACACGGAAGGTTTGTATGTTGGCTCGAGCTCGGCCATGAACGTCGTCGCCGCCGTGGAGGTTGCGCAGAGACTTGGCAGGGGTACGGCCCGTGACTTCTCATGAAGACATATCTGACACGATGAACTTCAGGATCGATCATCATCACCGTCTTGGGCGATGGTGCCTACCGTTATCAGCGTCAACTCTTCTCGAGGCAGTGGTTGCGATCCAAAGGATTGTACGACTTTATACCGGAACATATGAGGAAATATGCCGCCCTTGACTAGGACTCCATCAATAAACAGATATGATGTAAGTTGTACAAGTCGATAGGCGAGTATTTCAACTCTACGAATGCTTCATTTCCTTCGTCGAAGTAAGTACATACGTGTATTATTTCAATGAGATGTAGACCACCCCACGGACAAAACTAATCGTTCTGCTGATCGTCGCGGGCTGGCAGCCTCGTAAACAGAACAGATTCGTGGATGGCACCACCATTTTCACCGAAATCAGGAGCATGGCGCGTCGTCCGTCAGCCAACGCCAATGACACCGATGATAAGCTTCATCGTCCGCAAATGGAAACTTGCAATTGGTCACAGCATTATGTAAATGATCCCGACTCGGAACGATAGTTGTTGGCAGCCAGTGGCAAGCTTGCTCGCTGTCGGTCACGGCCACTTGTACGTACGATCAATCTGCCGCTGTCAAGAAGCCCCGTGATGAATGGCGATCTGCTGTAAGATGACTCGTAGATCAACGCGAGAACATTCTGGACACCGCGTCATTAGCCCTCGGCGGCCTCTTGTGATAGTAGGCATCTCTACCCGAATATCTGGACCGTAACCTGGCCCGCCTGGGGGAACGCAAAATCCCACTGATCTGAAATCAGTTAGACGCGGGGAAGTATTGGCAGACGTAAGTCTACTTCGAGGTCAAGAAGTCGTTCGTGTCATTCGTACGCGGATACACGGTGGAACCTTTCCCGGTGACGCCGGTGAGTAGGCCCAACTCTTCTCGGGACAACGATTCAGAATTTGCTGTTCCGAATCTATTAGAATTTGATCAACATCGTAACGAGAGAGAGATCAAGGTTTACGGTTTTATTGTCTCCCGCTTTCTATGCTGAAGTTCCTGCACTTATTGCGTCCGGCGAATTCAAGCTGAAAGGGGACGTCTCGAAGGGTCTTGAAGAAGCAGGGCTGGCGATCTTGGCCGTGTTGTTGAAGGGTACGAACACGGGCAAGAGTGTTATTGTTGTAGCTAACGAGTGGATTCCCAAGAACATCGTCGTCGTGTACTATTCTCTCCTATTCTCTGGCGAAGTACAAGAAACTATCATCTGTATCTAGCTTCTTCCCAAGCGTCCGAACTCTTCCTGTTCTCAACGATATGCTTGTGATTTCTTCCGTATCCCTAATCGGTACTGGCATTCTTTTCCCCAAGTCGATTCTTTCAAAGTCGACAACAAGACTTGCTAAACGAGGCTTCGACGATTGAAGAGTAGTGGTGTGTGCCGGTGTTTTGGTGGTGTCCATCGAGGTGGTCGCAGGCCGAGTGCTTGCATGTGTCTTCCCGCTGGCAGGTGCCCCCAAGTCATGGCGTTGCACAGTCTCAGTAGGAACTGATACCACCCGACACGCTTCTGGTGGTGCAAGCTTCGCCCGCTTTACAGGTGACTCTGACTGAACGGACCGCTGGCGTTTCTCGCCCACTTTTTCGCTAGGTGTCTCTGGTCCCTCGACCGTGCGGGCCTTGCCCTTTCTTTTGCTCCTCGTAATAAAACTAGGTTCCTTCCATGGCTCGGGGTCGTGTCTCGGGACGTGGACATGGTACGTCTCTTGTGTACATTCCTTCTTTGGTTCGGTGGGTCGGCCGGGGGTTTGTGAGAGAATGATCCCGACTTCCGAGAAAAGTGAATGCATTGAGCTCTGAGGACTCTCCGGTGACTGCAGAGACGACTGAACAGAAGCTGCACCAGTGCCTTGCTCATTGGAAGGCGGGTGTTGTGTGACCGAAAGAGCAGGGAGCTGCAACGCCTCGCGGAGTGGACTAGTTCGTGACACGGAACGTGCTTCGATTTTATCAACGCATGAGTGATCGTCTTCGTGGTTGGCATCGAGGCCCTCTCTTCTCGTGTCCTGTGCCTCCGGCCGTGCAACAGTGTGTTGCAACCGTTCGGTCTCTTCCTCGGTATCAGATGTTCCGACTTCCAGCACCTCAATCTTTGGAACACTCAGAGCCGGTGGCTGAGGCGACTTCAACTCTTCCCGCTCTTGTACGTTGTTTTCGGGCTTTTCAGTACCGGGCTTGTCACCTGTTGAAGGGGTTTCCTCCTCGTCGACATCGCGATGTGTGGGCAAAGACTCCGCAAACATTTTTGAAGTCCGTCTCGTCGGGCTACCGGGCCTTGCCTCGACAGGCGTGGATGCGTCAAGAGGGTCAAAGTTCGTTACAAGAGACGATGGGAAGACAGGCGAATGTGACAATAATTGATGTTGAGAAGGCTGCGACTGGGACGATCCTGCACCAGACGTATCAGAATTGGGCACCAGGATCAGGGGTGAACCTTGGTTGGTGGGGTCTGATCGGACAGGTGGGAGCCCTGGCCGAGGAACTTTCCGCTGGATGTTCTTGCGAATGTTCATTATCATCGACGAAGGGGACGGCGGAAGGGGGAAAGATGAGTTGAGTAGTGGCGGAAACGAGCAAGACTGCTCGGAACGAGGAAGGAAAGAGCTAGCAGCCTCCGGGGAACTGCGAGGGGGTGACATGGAGGAAGGGGGTGGCGAACGCCTGATACGTTGCGCGGGTGTGGGTGGTTGAAGAGAGCGGGTGTCCGAAGTGATAACAGTATCCACGGTGATATGCCCTTCTGCGTCGGAAAGCAGGAGCGGAGTAGTGGGCAAGACCGCTGCTTCATCGTGCTGTTGCACTCCGCTGCCAAGAGTAATTTGGGCAACTTTGTCTGGAACTTCCGGACTTCCCCTTTGCGAAGGTGACCAGTCCGTTGGTGTTCCTTGCCGTCGTTTCGGGGTAGGCGGAGGCGTGCGATGTGGGGTAGGATATGCTAAGGGCATTGGTGACGAGATCAGAAACAGAGCTTACTTGAATAGACTTACAGTTAGGGGGTTCATCCATTTCTTCCTTGGTGTTGAATTTCCATTCAGTGGTCTCATCTATCCGGTCATTGAACTGAACAGTATGGACCACACAAGAAAAAACTGACACACTCTCCAGTGCTTAGTATAAGCACGTCTGTGGTCTTGGGGCCGTTCAAGTTTAGTATTAGTTTTCGCAGTATCATTCATGGCCTCGATAACCTGACACTGGGAAACAGGAACACATAGTGAAGGGGGTGGTGGTGGTGGTGGTGGTGGAGATGGGAGAGCTTTTTTGCTGTCGACAAGCTCTCGCTGCTTGCGAAGCTTTAAAATATTTCTGAAGGAAATTAAACTAAGACATTGAACATGTGCGTGAACTTACCCACCCCCACCGTCCTGACGAAGGCCTAGGACCCATTCTTTCATATTCTCATCCAATTCGAGATCACGAGGACTCCCAAATAGGTGTCCACCGACGCCCATCAACTTGACTTGCTCGACTTCTAATGATAGGTGGGATATATGTGTATTTCCGGTCGCACGTGGGCCAAGCGGACGCGGAGAGAACATAGGGCGATAAGATGTGATGATCACGACTGAAAAACGGCAGTCGAAGATGTTGCGACTCTTTTCTCTGTTGCAAGCATCAGAACGGCGAATGTAGCGGTAGCGGTGATCCAGCTTACGTTTTGTACGTGTCTGCAGCATTTTTTGAGATGCGTACAGATATCCTGTGATTCTTGTCAGATATCCATGCCCATACATAACTGTTCTCCTGATAAGTGAGAAACTGTGGAGGGTGTCAGTATCGGCGGCGAGGGAAACGAGGAACATACGTCTGTAAGCTGAACTTTCTTTTTCGCTGATACTATGGGGGCGTTGAAGAGTTGTGCGCCGTATGTCTCTGCGATGTCGACGAGATAGTCGCGAATCCAGGGGCTCGACATGGACTCGGACATCGCGGGTAAACTTAGACTTGCTCCTGTCACGCTACGCGCTATGTCACGCGTCAGCAATGTCACGTCATGTGACTCTCACGTGACCAAGACGCGCTATTACTAGTGTGAAAGTTGAACTGACCCCGCGAAGGCTTTAATATATCCAATGCCGCGACGAAAACCAGCACCAGCCGAGCGCGACGACGACCAACGCTCCTCCGTGTACAGGTCACTTTCCTTTCGCTCTTACCGTCATCGCACTCACCCACACCCAAGCTTGCCAGACTCTGTGGAAGCTCAAGAAGCTCAGCCCAGGCGGGCCCCGGACCGATATCAACCAGGGCAACTCTTGCCCACCATAATGACCGGCGAAACCCTCGACCTCGACGATCCTTCTTCATCCGCAGACGACCATGACCCGTTCGCCGAGTCTTACTCGAGACCCACCTCGGTCTACACCGATCACTCGGATGCGCGCCCCCTCTCCCAATACAGCCAACAGAGTCAACAATCCAGTCGTTTGCTTCCACAGCCACCAGCGACTTCTGTTCATGTCGTTGCTCATCCATTCAGCTCGACACCGACCGTTTACGATACGAACGGTCTCTCGACGCCGTACAACGGCTCGGTCGATCACTTCCAGCACGATGCGGAGGCGTTTACTTCCAGCGTATATTCCCGCCAAAGCTACCACACTCCGCGGTCACGGTCCCCGACTCCATTCGGTGACGACGAAGACTACAAACTCGACGACCACAACGTTGCACACTACACTGGCTATTCCCAATCCCGTGACGCCAGTCATGTTCCTGAAAAAGTCGATTACGATGATGACTATAACGACCAGTACGACATATCACATTATGCAGACGTCCCTGGTGGGGATGACGAAATGGAAACGAGCACGGGCGAAAAGACGCCTTCGTTGTCTCCTTCCATGGATTCCGAAACTCCAGTCGAGACTATGCACTTTGGACCTGCCCCCATCGGTCGCATTCGGCGTAGACTGAAAAGGAAACGCGTCCAACTCACCAATGGGAATTTGGTCGTCGACATCAATGTACCGCCCAAGCTCGTCATGCCTTATCGTGGAGAACCAGAAATGACCAGGACCAGGTATACCGCTGTCACCTGTGACCCCGACGATTTTGAGAAGGAAAAGTTCTTTCTCCGTCAGAACGAGAGTGGACGCACCACAGAGTTGTTTATTGTTATTACTATGTACAATGTGCGTCTTGCATGTCCACTCGAGGTACAAACACGCTAACAGGCTGTTGTGTACAGGAAGACGAGGTTTTGTTTTGCAGGACCATGTATGGTGTGATGCGAAATATCGCACATCTCTGTTCTCGAAGAAATTCTCAGACTTGGGGACCGGACGCGTGGAAAAAGGTTCGATTTGCTCTGGCGTCTGTCTGCCTTTCACGCTGACACGGTATTGTAGATCGTGGTATGCATCGTTGCAGACGGACGAAAGAAGGTTCATCCTCGCGTTCTCGACTGTCTGACCCTACTAGGTGTGTATCAACCCGGAGACCACATGAAAAATACCGTGAACAAAAAGGAAGTAACCGCTCATTTATTTGAGTATACGACCTCCTTTGCCTTGGATCCGAACATCCAGTTTAAGTATCCGGACAAAGGCATCGTGCCCACACAAATCATTTTCTGCATGAAAGAAAAGAACCAGAAGAAGATCAACAGTCATCGATGGTTCTTTAATGCTTTTGCACCAATGCTCCAGGTGGGTGAAACATGGATCCGTATTAGATTAGGTTGACCTCGTTGTCACAGCCAAATGTGTGCGTATTGTTGGACGTGGGCACTCGCCCCGGGAACAACAGTATATATCGTCTGTGGAAGACGTTTGACGTCAATTCGAACGTCGGTGGTGCTTGCGGAGAGATTGCGGTATACAAGGGCAAGAACTGGAAATCTCTCCTGAATCCTTTGGGTAAAGCGTTTCGGTTACACGATGCGTCCGCCTGTTCTGACCACCATTCGAGTCGCTGCACAGAACTTTGAATACAAGCTGAGCAACATTTTGGACAAGCCCACTGAGAGTATGTTTGGGTATATTAATGTCCTGGTAAACATCTTTGTTCTATATATAAAGCCACGATTTACGCGTGCGTAGCCTGGCGCGTTTTCTGCATACAGGTACGTGTGCAGAACGTTGAAGTCTCTGAGACCTTATTGGATTTGTACAGGTACATTGCTCTGCAGAACGACAAAGATGGTAGTGGTCCTCTTGCCTCCTACTTCAAGGGGGAGGTCCTCCATGGCAACGATACAGATATTTTTACATCGAATATGTGTAAGTGACTCCCACTGCCTGCGTGCGCGTAGCTGACTGTGGTAGATCTCGCTGAGGACGTGAGCGCCTTGATATCGTGCAGAACTCTGAATTTATGATTCCCAGCGTATTCTCTGTTTCGAGCTAATAGCCAAGGCCAATTCTAGCTGGTGCGGTCGTCGATCGGACTGTGTTCGAATCTAATTCGTTTGTTGGTTTTCCAGGGTGCTCAAATACGTGAAGGGGGCTATCGGCGAGACTGATGTTCCTGAATCGCTCCCAGAGTTTATATCTCAGCGTCGACGATGGCTGAACGGTTCTTTCTTCGCTGCGGTTTATGCTGTCGCGCATGTCGGTCAAATCATGCGTAGTGGGCACAGTTCGTCAAGGAAGGTGACGCTACTTTTCGAGACGGTTTACAACTGCATCAACATGACGTTTACCTGGTTTGGGATCGTGAGTCGGCTGTGAACTTTCCGTGTTTCGAGCTGTAACTGAACGGAATTACCCTAGGGCAACTTTTACCTGTTCTTCGTGAGCAACAATTTCGTCTGCGCGCGCGCGCGGCTGACGAAACCGGCCAACAGGTCGTCCTGAGCTCATCCTTGGAGGACAAGTCATTTGGGTTGACAGACATCCAATACTTCAATGCAGTAGTTCAAGTACGACCAGTTGTCCTTCCTGACGAGCTAGTTCTGACGGACCACAGTACTTCCTAGCTTCGATCATCGTCGCTTGTTTTCTCATGTCTATGGGAAACAAACCGAAGGCGTATGTTTTGGTTTCCGCACGAGTCGTCGTTACTGAGCCTGCCGCATTCCAGTGCTCCCCTGAAATACAAACTCGCGTCGATCTTTTTGGCGATGTTGATGGTTTATCTGATCATTGCATCGGCCCTTTGCGGGATAGCAGCTGCCTCTCAAGTGGGAGGCGGTGTTGTACTGTTGAGCATTGCTGTCACGTACGGCGGTAGGTTCCGATGGATAGCAGGAAAGGTTGAGCGATTCGCTGATTGAACCTAAAAGTCTATGTGATGAGCAGCTTGCTTGCGTTCGATCCGTGGCATCTCTTGACAAGTTTCATTCAATACTTGTTGCTCACTCCGACGTACGTCTGCATCTTGAGCATGTGAGACTTTCGATCCCCACGCAATGACCGCGGCTGACTCACGCACGTCAGATATGCGTTTTCGAATCTAAACGACGTTGGTGTTTTTTCTGACCTGCGCTCCGCCTCTCATTCCTTTCTAGATTTCATGGGGGACGAAACAAGACGCGGTGCCCGACGCCGATCTCGGCGCTGCCGTCCAAGACTCCCACTCTCAAGTGGACATCAACATGCTCGCGAACGCGGCGGACGTGAACGGGATCTACGAGGAAGCCCTCGAGTCGCTGCGCGCCGCCAAGTTCGCCGATGCCGCGAGCGCACGGCAGGGGAAGGACGAGACGGCCAAAGCGATGAGCGAGCGGGAAAAGGAGCAGGCGGCGATGGACTATTACGCCAACGTAAGGACCAACGTGCTATTGACGTGGGTGCTGTCGAACGTGGGTGACATCGCTCGGTGCTCGTGGATACTGACGAATCGTCTGGACCGTCAGGGCGTGCTCCTCTTACTGATCCTGTCGGGTGCGAATTCCTCGAGCACGTTCAGTCCGAACGCAGGCGTGTCGCGGACCAAGGCATACTTGATGTTCATACTCGCATTTGCAGCGATCACGAACATCGTGGTGAGTATCGATTTGCTTGAGCAAGTAGTACGACACTGATGCCTGGATCGGAAGCGCCTGGGAGGATCGACTTTATACCTGTTGACACGGATATTCACGCAGTAACGGGCTTGTGCGACGTGATCTTCATTGATATATATCACCGTACGATAGATACATGTACATTCTTCGAAACTGCATACCAGCGCTCATGAATTCAGGCAAAGAGGTAGTCGTAATAGGTTTCCTCGTCGGTCCCGATCGCGCCAGCGAGGCCCTTGTTGGCATTCTTCTTGGCTTTCCCCCTGCGCCTGGGAGGCAGCCTGCGTGCGGTGGACAGACGATGCGGAGATCTGCGTGCCGGGGAAGGGGAAGAAGTCGAGCGAGGATAAAGTGTGCGCAAGCGATCGCGGGCCCGGGAGTGCGTCGAGTGCCCACCTCGTGGAGCGGTGGTGTCGGCCGTCGCCTGACTGGGGGACAAGGATTCCATGGACGCGGCGAACCCCTGCTCGTCCGGGCCCTCGTCCCCGTCGAGTGCAAAGTTGGACCCACCGACAACGGACCACTCGGAGGGGGACGAAGGACGGGATTCCTCGATGTCAGAGAGCGCGACGGGGGGCAGATCGCCAGCGACGGAATCGACGTCAGACGCGTTGAAGTCGGAGAGGCTAGCGTCGGTCGCGGGAGGGGTATCGACCGCCGACGCTGCGCGGAGACGGGGATCTGGGCGGGTGACGTTGGGGCGGAGGAGGTACGTGAGACGCTGGCCGTCGACCTCCTTGCCTGATGGGGGACGTCAGGGATCGGGGGAGGGACGGGAGAGGACCGACGTACTGAAGCTGACGACGCCGTACCACCTCGCCACGCAGTGGACGACGTACCGCTCGAAGGCGCCGTCGCGGGGGAGGTCTGCGCCGACGGCCCAGACGAGGGTGGCGGGCTCCCTAGCGACCTCCCTGATGTCCTGCCTGCCGCCGACGGGATCGCCGGGGAAGCGAAGCAGGCCGCTCGCACGATCTGGGTCGACGTAGGTGCCGCCTCGGAGCCATGCGGCGAGGTGGGACTCTATGGCGGAGACGAGGTAGGAGGAGGAAGGGCGGGCGCGGAGGTTACGGCGGGCGCCGCGGAGGGTGAGGGAGAAGAGGCCGGCGACGGAGGAGCGGGGGAGCTCGGGCGGAGGACGGGCCGGGGGGACGTCGAGGGAGCGGGGGAGGTAGGAGGGGAGCGGATCGGGAAAGGTGGGGGTCGGGAGCTGGAGCGGGTGGGCCCAGTCGGCGGTGGTCGGGGGTGCGACGTGGGGGTTGTGGGCGAACTCGGCTGTGGATCGGGGGGGGTCAGCGAGTCGAACGACAGCGACGAGGGAAGGACCCCGACCGTTGTCGCGTCGTCGGAGCGTTCGTTTTCCGAGCGGGTCCGTCATGACCGTCTACAGTCTCTACGTATTCGACAGGTGGGCCCGATTTCGCTCGCCCGACCGTCCCCCGTTCTGACTCGACAGACACTGCGCCTGCGTCTACTACCAAGACTGGCACCGCGCCAAACACCTCAAACCCGCCGTCGACGGCGCCATCCTCGACGCCGTCTCCCGCGCCGTCGCACCAAGGCCCCCCGACACGTCCACCCCGTCCGCCTCCACCCTCACCAGCCCCAGAAACACCCTCTCCTCCTCCACCGGCTTCGTCGTCGCCGTCGCCCACGACGTCTCCGTCCCGTCCCCCGACCCCCTCAAGTTCAGCACCCTCCCGTTCGACGAGGAAGCAAAGCTCGTCTACGGCGTCGTCTTGTCCCTCCGCAACATGATCAAGAAACTCTCCCCGAGGTCTGCCCCCTTGCTTTCCCTCTCGCCCTCCGGCTCAGCCCCGTCCAGAGACGAACAGTTCACGAGTTACCGCACCTCCACGTACAGACTCCACCTGTACGAGACCCTGTCGGGCTACAAGTTCGTCTGTCTCTCCGACCCCTCCACCGACGGCCTCCGCCACGTCCTCCGCCAGATCTACACCGGTCCCTTTCTCAATTACGTCGTCAGGAATCCCCTCGTCCCAATGGACTCCCGTGAGCAGGGCATCGACAACGACTACTTCCGTGCCAGTGTCGATCGTCTCGTCCGCGGTCTGTCCGTCTTCGCTTAAATAAAACAGCACCATCATGTACACTAGTCGTTCTGTCACTGGCACATGCGTGTCCGTGTCCTTGTTCATCTAGTGCCTTGACTCGCGTTGTCCTGTCGTTCCAGCTGTTTTCGGAGCACGTTCATCAGTGACATCTTCATCTCCGTCTCCTGCTTGCTCTCTCCCTTGTCCCCCTCCGCCTCCTCCGCATCCCCCGCCACCGCTTCGTCCAACGCCAACTTGGTTTCACCCAACCGCAGCATGTCTTCCTCGATCGTCCCTCGCGTTATCAGCTTCACCACCTCCACGTCCCGTTTCTGCCCTATCCGGTATGCACGGTCTTGCGCCTGTCGATCGTTGTGCGGGTTGAAATCTTGGTCGAACCTGAAACCAGTCAGACATGGTCCCTCAGTCGTCCTGGCCCCTTACATGATGACCACGCTCGCCGCCGTCAGATTGATCCCCATACCCCCAGCTTTAGTCGACAGCAGGAACACGGATATAGTTTCGTCCTCCGTGAACTCGTCCACCAGCAATTGTCGCACGTCCACAGCAGTCGAGCCCGTCAGCAGCGAATATTTGATGTTCTTCTGCTTCAGGATCGCCTGCAAGATGTCCAGGATCTGGGTGAACTGTCCGGCCCCTCAGATCAAACGCGCGAGTCGCCAAACAAGCTCGCTTGCCTGTGAGAAGATCAACACTTTCCGCTTCTGTTGCGTATAGTTCTCGAGCAGTCGCAGCAGCACCGTCACTTTGCCTGCTTCGAGGTAACACTTTTCCTCCTGGAGGTACTTTCGCGTCGACTGGCCGCACGTCAGTAAAAGCCCCGGGTTCGACCAGAACATGTACCTTATAGCCCTGGCAGAAGTACTGCAGTTCGGCGTCCGTCATCACTTCCATGTCCTCCTTTACGTACTGAAACATCGCTCCGCGTTTCTTGAAGTCGGGTTCCTTCAGCAATAGCTTCGTGACCGACGTCAGGATCTGATCCGTGTACAGCTTTCGGAAGAGCATCGGGTGCGAGGCCGCCTTACGGAGCTCCATCAGCACGTTGGAGCTGTTCTCCGCGTACTTGCCCTTGGGTCGCGGCGTCTTCTTCTTCCCGGGCGTGGCGACGTTGTTCGGGGTCGAAGTGCCCGACGTGCCAGGAGTGCTCGATTCCACCTCTAGGATGGTCTTCCGAGATCGTTGCAATGCATCGTTGTAGATGGACCTCTGAAGCTCCGTCATGTCACACCATTCTATTCGTTCCGTCTTCTGAGGAAGGTCCTTGAGCACCTAAAGGACAGTCAGCGACGGCAGATATTTCAAAGTCTCCGACACGTACCTGGTCCTTCCGTCGCCGAAGCACAAAGGGCGTCATCATCTTTTTCGCTCGAGAGATTCGCTCTTGTGAGAGCAATGCGACTTTGGCGTCACCCTTTGTCTTGAAAATCGCACGCAGCGAGTCCATGGTCTCCCCGAGAAGGTTTGGAAGGATAAAGTTGAGCAACGACTGTCGAGAGATCAGATCCGACATCTTCGTAGCATATTAACAAACAGACCACGAGCTCCTGTAGGTTGTTCTGCAAAGGAGTGCCCGTCAAAAGAAGGCGCCACCGAGCGTCGAATTTCAGAAGAGCCTGATAGCGCTGAGACTGGAAGTTCTTCAACACATGACCCTCGTCGAAGACGATGCACTACGAAGTCTGTTAGCAACGTGGCGTCTACCTCGGGAGCTTGGGCACACTCACGTCCCATTCTATTCTTCGGAAGAACTTGCGATCCTTTTCGTCACCTTGTGCCAGGTTGTACGTCGTAATGAGTACTTCCCAACCGCTGTCGTTCTGGCCAGGGCGACGTTGGGTATCAATCAGGGTTTGGCGCAGAGCAGGTCGCTCTTCCTTGCCGGCATAATATGCTTGAACTGATATCGAGGGAGCGAACCGAGCAAATTCTCTACACCAGTTTTCGAGCGTCGACGATCTGCAGGGATGTCAGTCGTCGTGCGCGTGGAACCGTCGCCCTAAAGACCTACGGCACTATGATGAGTTGTGGACCGGCGTTCCCTCGCTCCTTCAGGTGAGCAAAGAAGCTGATGACCTGGATGGTTTTACCAAGACCTGGTCCACGACGTTGAGAGCTAGACACGAGACGGACGCCAAACTCACTCACCCATCTCGTCGGCGAGTATGCAACTGTGCTCCTTTCTATAAAGTAAATATAACCAATTGATGCCCAACAGCTGATAGTCCTTCAACGTCACCCCGGGGTTCAACATCGCAGGCTGGTTCGAGAAATACTCCCTCGTCGCTGACTTGACCGACTTGAGACTCAGCGAACCGTCCTCGACTTCGTTGATTGCGGAAGACATGCTTTTGGACGCATCCTCTTTGCCCTTGCCCTTGTGGTTGACGCCGTCTGCGGACCAGGACGCGATCGCCGCACGGAGGCTCGCACCGATGCGCTCGCATTTCTCTAGGACGCTGTCGACGGCGCCGTATCCACCAAGTACTCGCTGACAGTCCTCGAACAGTCGTGGACTTATGCCGGCGGGACCTGCTTTCTTCCTGCCCTGCCCTAGCTTGACCGTGACGTCGTCGACACAAGTGAACGGCCTGAGGGATACTATCGTGTCGGCCTGTTCCAAGCTACACCCTGACCACGACTCAGTAAACTCAGCCCAGAGCCGTACCGCGCTGGTCTCACCGGTCAGTTCTTGCAGCCCTTCCGTGTTGGCGGTATTGAGGAAGTTCAACGCCCCCCTTTCCGTGTCGTTCACGGGTGGACTCCCGGAGTGGCTAGCATCGTCGTCACTGTCCGATTGTTCAGAGTCTGACATGACAACTTTGTTGACCCGTTTGCGTCGCGGGACGACAAGCGGCGTGGAGGGAGACATAGGCGACGCGACCATGGGGACGGACGAGGCCGAGGCAGCAGGTATCGGTGTGGATTGGGATTGGTTGGTGTCCAGCACGACCCTGTTCGCATAGATGGACGACTTCTTGGCCTTCTCTCGCAGAGCAGCGCGGTTGGCCTTGGTCGCCTCGTCGAGCTCCGCGACCCTGCCCGTCTCAGGAGGGGGATCCGGGGAGACGTTCAGCTTGGGGGACTTGGTCTCGGGCTTCCACAAAGGATCGTCCAAGAGACTCGTCGCCTTCTTCTCGTCGCCGCCGGCCTGTGCCCACGCGGCCTGTACGAGGTTGGTGTCGCGCTCGATGTTCGACAGCCTGAACATCTCAAAGGCGTCCTTGTTCTGGACCGCGCCGCGAGGCTCAGCAGGCTCCGACGAGGCGGGGCGCTGGCCCCGAAGTATGCGAGACCGGCCCGTCGTCGGCGCCTCGAGTGAGTGTCGAATGTCGGGCATAGAGTCCTCGGAGGACGTGGACAGCCCGCCCAGGCTCACATTCGCCTTGCGCCGCTGTCCCATGCGCTGGATCTCGGGCGAGTCTGGGATGCGTGCACTGAAGACCGGGAGTGCGTCCGGGGCCTCGCCACGGTTCATGCGCTTTCTGGGAGGGCCGTCTTCCGCGTAGCCGTCCACCTCAGACAACCGTCGGACGTCTCCGCCGTGATGACGCGTGAATGACGCGTAAACCGCCTTTCCACCGTTCACGAACCCGCTGGAGGCTGAGAGAGGGTCTGGGTGGTGAGGTTGGGCGAGATGACTCCATGGGTTGTAGCGACTCGGCCCCGCCGTAGACAGCCCGTCGAGCGGGTTGCGTTGAGGGTAGGATTGGTGGTTGGTTTCCGGGATGGTGGGACTGGAATTGGGGACGAGGACTACGGCATGAGAAGTTGAGGGCGTGGAGGGCGGGCAAGAGGGCGTGGACGCTGAGGCATCCCTGGACTGTGGGGGCGGGGGAGCGAACAAGAGGGCGGGGTTGTTGACGGCGAGGGGTAGCGAAGAATCGGGCTCAAAGCTGTCCTGACGTGTTGTTTTGCGGAATCTCAGTCTATCAAGGGCAGCTTTCTGTGGAGACAACGGGCGCTTGTAAGAAAACAAGCGAAAACTCGACTCGAACACGACCAACTCTATTGGATTCGGCGTCGCCTTCTGCAGACATGAGCCCGGAGAAGAAATGTGCAAACGATGTACGAAGCTGGGGGAGACCTCCACCTCCGCCAGAGTGTGGGTGAGAGACGGGTGGACGAACGAAGCCAAGTCGCAACACTCTGCACGTCGGAGAGTCAAAGCATGTGGCAAAAGCAAACTGTATTTCTCTATCTATTGTACACGAGGGATAAAAGCTGTACAGAAAGGACATGGGAGTCTTGAATGGGCGCGACGTAACAAGCATCCGTGTGGGTGTGAGCAGGGCGAGCAAGAACGAAGGCCAAGGACCGAGTAGCATCGGCGGTGAACGGACCATCGCAGGCGAGATATGTCGGGGTGGTGCCTTGGTGCGTGAAGCTCGACCATGTCGAGCAAAGGCAGTCGCAATGGTGGTGGTATGCACAGGTTTGATGGGGAAGACAGCGAGCATAGGACCATCTGAGCGGTGAAACCTCGACCAAGTTCCGAGAGCGAAGTCGCAGAGATGGTGAGAGCAAGGCAAAAGGAACCTTGGTCTAACCGGATCAGGTCGGGGGTACGAACACTGGCGTATCACCTGTCCAGAAAATGTGCATGGGCACAAATGGATCGACGACTAGGAGTCGTACGGCGGCGATCTTTGATGACGCATAACAATGGATCAGAGACCGTGAATTTCCCAACGCTAAGACGTACCAACAAAAAGCATCGTCGGCGAAGAACCGATCGAACATAAGATGTACTCCCCGGGAAGAACGCGTGAATTCAAGCGTACTTTCATTTGACCTCTCTTAGTGCGTCAAGGTCCAGCAGAATGCGTAATCGAGGGTCAAGCCTCGAGGCCATCAGGACCCGGTCACATCAGGCTGAAAGCTCTTGGGTTAATATATACAGTGGGAAATACCGCATAATCGAGGAATTCTCTCAGTGGATCAGCTTCAAAGCAACATGCACATGTCAAACCATCTCCAAGGACATTTAAAAAAAAACACATTGCGAAGGCTGTTGAAGCTGAAAGAACCAATACTGAGCGTATTTTCAAAGGGGAAAAAAACTGAATTTGTAACGGTAGGAAAAGAGACATTTGAATAAAGGAGGGTAGCGCGGAAGGTTGCGTGGACGACACGAGAGTACTAACCTTGAGATGGATACGCCATGTGAAGAAACATGGCAGGAGGGGATGTACGAGTTGAAGGGGAATCGGCAGGGAAGAGGGATGGTGGTGGTTCAGGTTCAAGGGGGAAAGAATCGATTTCGGCAGTTACCTGGCTTCAAGGCAGTTGCCGTGACGGCCGCTGCGGCTGGCGTGGCTGGGTTTCATCACCTCTCCTCAGACGCCATGCTCGCATTCACCGATATACTCGTGCTAGTTGGGTCGCTCGCAGTTTCGCTAGCGATCTTGGTACCCCTCACTGGCGCACTCGTCCGGTTCAGGGCTCACTACAACCCCAAGGGTCTTCAACTCGACCCCGACGGCGGGGTCCAACCACATACCGGCCCAGTCATCACTTCCTTCTTCGCCATGCTGGTGAGGGTCTACAGAATTGAGGTGCGCTTTACGGCTCTGCTTTGATATCCGTGCAATGAAGAACCCGTCTCTCCAGGGATGGCCAGGGTTGTACAAGGGACTCAGTATGTTTGGTCCTCCCCAAAGTTACGAGCACTACTGACAGTATATCAGTGCCTACCCTTTTGTCGACTGCCGTCGTCACGCTGTTTCTGTTACTCTTCCTAAGCGACAGTAACATGCGCCACGGAACCTACACAACCCCATCCACAGGTGTCCTGGGCACGCTGGTGTACAGTATATTCGCCATGTTGATCGCTTTACCAGCAACAATCATCACTGATCGGTAAGATGGCGGTTTCAAACCCTCACAATGCAAGGGCTTATGCTGTGGCAGAGCAATCACCACGCCCCATAAGCTACCTTACTTCAACGCTGTTTATTCCCTTCGCGTTTTGTTGACACCCACCGAACGTCGACGTCCCTGGATTCTGTATCTTACACCCGGTCTTCTTCCGGTGCAGGTCTCCCACATCGCATATGTCGTCCTCGGGCTGAGGACCCTCCGGCGCTTGCTCCTACCCGAACTTTCCCGGCCTGGCTTTCCTTCCAGGGAAGATATCTCCACTGTCAAATTGATCATATTCTTCGTCCTCTCGGTGGCTAGCACAATTATCCTCACACCACTGGAAGTAATCGCCATCAGGCTCGCTATACAGCGAAACCACGCTGCGCCCGAGTTCAACTCAGTTGTTCAGGAGGAAGAAGGTGATACAGAAGAAGCGGTGGAATATTCCGGAATCGAGGAGGACGTCATCGGGTACGTTGTTGTGCTGTGACCGCGAACTATTGAGAATCGCTGAAACTATATTCTCAATAGTTTGAGAACTGAGCGAGAACCCTATGTTGGCATGGTCGACTGCGCAAAGAGGATAATTGATGAGGAAGGCTGGGGCGCATTGTATCGCGCGTGGTGGTTGACTATGTTGGGTTGCCTTACTGGTGCATTCTCTTGATCAGTATCGCTACAACTCGATACTGGTGTACTCTCTTCTATGGTTCTTCCAGAATGAAGGCAGCCCTGCTCGTAGACTCGGCACACTGAACAAGCTGAAGTTCAAAGCCCCAGCACAACATGGGACTACAGCAAGGTAGCTTCAGTGGCTTGGAAGATGGAGAGAAGCCTCTTGCTCGTTTATTGACCCGGCTAGACCGCAACTCCACTGACATTCACATCATTTCATGTTGCCAGACGCACGAAACTCTTGCGGGCTTTTCTCCATCCGTTAACCTCTGTAGCGCCCCTCGGCGGCGAATATATCACCCCACGCATTCTCCGCTGCCCTCATCTTCATGCATCGGAAAGTCAAACTGGATGGTGTTGTGACTTCTGGCTCGAGCTTCTCGCCACTCGTGTATCATGCGACCATGCTGGTCGTTATCTGAAATCAAATCACATTCTACCTGGCTCTGCCCCGAGTCTTATCCACCCAATTTGTCATTCCCGCCGACTTCTACCAGTTCTAGTACGACTATGATTTGACTATGATGAGCAACAACATCTGGGCAGAGATCTTGGCTGTCCCCGAAGGTGATGTCGTTCATCATAGGTTTATAAGAGCATCCCCTCATGCGGCGCTTCAAGCTGATCCCTAGGCTCTAGCGATGCGAAGTGCTGTCTCACCATTATTTGCAAGTGACCTTGGGGACCGGAGTGCGTTCAGCGGCTTATGAATACCTCCCAAGCAGAGGATCATGCCGCCAGATCCTTGGAGTGGATTGCAAATGTACATCGTCTCGATTAGAGTCGCGTGAAACACTGAAACACGGTGTTCGTATGTCTACTATCCAGTTCCATCTCTTTGTTTCTGAGCGGTGATCGCCACTCCCTGAGTAGCCCCTGCTACAGCGCTCTGATGGGACTGCCCAACCGCTGGTCCTGAATTCGTGCGGACAGTCGTGCTAGTCTGTCCCGTCCCCGGGGCTCGCGACATCAAAGAGTTCAGCAAAATTGCCAACCCACTCATCTGCGCCGACTGAAGTAGGGAGACATTGATTTCCAAACTCAACATCGTGCCGTTTGATGTCGACCCCTTGAGAACGGCAGCTGGTTGTGGTTGATCTGGGGGTGGTACAGACGCCGCGGGAACTGGCACTATCCCGAGGGCATGCAAAGCAGAGAGGGAGGTGACAGGTAACTGCACAGGTATAGGACCCGTGGATGGGGTGTAGTTGGTACTATCAGCAGTCGCCTGCCGGAGGGCCACGGGAGCAGAGTAGAACGCAGGGGTGCCTTGCCCACCGGTACTGTACTGCTGTGTATAAGCATAGGAATACGTGCGATAATACGGGGAAGGCGTCGCTTGAGGGTAACATGTCGGTCGGAATGTCGTTACAGTGGCCTGTGCAGAAGCTGTGGTTGACGTGGCCCGTTTTTCACGTTGTATCGCATCTAGCTCGTTCCTTGCATTCCGTAGCTCGGAGCTAACGGCAGCCGTCTCAGATCTCTCAACCTCCAGAATCGACTGGGCGACGACATATGATTGTCCATCAGGAGAAGGGCGCTGTGATTTCCGTAGAAGTACAAGGTAATGGAAGCAAAAATGACTACTCACTGTTCCTGCTCTGATCTTGGCACAGCACAGTCGCTCCTCTAATCTTCTGAGTCGTTTATGGCAGTTCAATGCAAAACGCGTATCTGGGTATAGATAAATTCAGGATTGACGGTCCAAATCAACAAACTTCTGCTCACCCTCGATTTCCTGACGAATTTCGTGATGTCTTGCTCTTTCTTTACCCTTTGACCGTCTGTGGCTGAGAAGTGTGCTCAAGTCCTCGCCTGGTTGTTGAAAGACATGGTATGGTAAAAGTCTGTTGACAGCGTCCGCAATATCCGTGAAGGGCGTATCCACGTCTGGCTGTAGAACTGCAGCATGATCGGCCGCAAGACAGGCTGCAAAACTTGAAGGACGTAGTAAACGGAGTCTGATGGCGCAGGTTTCCTACGCACCCCGCTGCGGTTTGTTGAATGATTTGCACCTCCTCTTCCGACCTGTGTTCGGGACAGGCAGCTAGCTTGGCGACCTGGTCCTCAGAAGATGAGGAGGTGGACGGTCCTGCTACGGTAGAGTCTTCGGGATTTTGTGCTTCGTGAGCACCAGACGACCAAGAAAGGGCATTGCGATGGACGGGTTTCAGAGAGAAGCTCTGGACAGAAAACGAACCTCGAGGACTCGTCATTTTCCTTGACTTTGTTGTGTTTGGTCTGCTTTGCTTGGTGACAATCCCCGTGACCGCGTGAATAGTCGCCCTACGATCCGTCCATTTAGGGCTGGCTCGCGCGCTACCGACTTGTACTACAAGTACTCATGAACCCGCGGGAGGCGGGCGAAGAAGTAGCACAGACTTTAACTTTTTGAGCCAATCCACCGCTTGTGTAACTTCCTCGGCATTGCTGCTCGCAACCCGTTCAAGGTATGCCTTCGCCAGCGATAGGTCACCACCAGGAGTCACCATCTGGTGACGAGCAACATAGATACTGGACTTGGCATAGTCCTGGATTGGGCGCTCTGCGGGGGGTGAGCGCGATGTCAGGCCATCCGGAGAAAATGTCTACTACCTTCTGCGCGGCAAAATTCGACCACCCTTCGATGATACGCGGCAGCCTCAGTAGGCTCGTCTAACTCCTCATACAGCCTTGCCAGTTTCAAGTTTATCGTGGTTTCTCTGGCATCAGCACCTAGCAATGCGCGTTTGAGGCATTCTACAGCATCTCTTGTTCTGTCACGCAACACATCAACATTTCCCGTATCCTACGAAACAACAATCGGCATACCGCCCAATTTCTTCGTAACAAGATGCTTGAGCTTGCCAGAGGCGTACGTCGTATGGACTACGATCGGTGAGACCCAAGGAGATCAACCACTCTGACATACTCACCGAAGAGCTGTGGCTCGCTGATAATAATAGAGGGCGTATTGGTGCATGCTCAGCAGTTCGTAAGCCTGACCAAGGCCATACCATGCTCTGTAATCTTTCCTGTTCACATCTATGAGGGGGAGTTCGGCTGGCCATTTTCTGCGACCAACATTATCATCACGTACCGATGGCACGTCGATATGCCTCGATTGCCGCATGCGAGTTCTTCATCTCAACATATTCATGACCCATGAGTGTCCAAGCTGACAGATAGGTCCGGTCTAGTTCAGTTGCACGTCTAAAATATTTCACCGCTTTCTCATGCTCGGCGCGAAGTGAATAGTGATTTCCTGCGCCCCTCTCATCACATCAGCTGAGGGGTGAGGGGAATATCACTTACCAACCAGGTAACACACTTCAGGCCGATCTTTGTCAAGCTCAAGGAAATCATGAGCAAGACGGGAAAGCTTCAAGCGGTTTTCTGTTACGTAGAGAATGTTCGAATACACATCAATGTCATCGACTCGGTATGGGGCGACTGCAAGTATTTTTTCAAACTGTTTTTCCGCTTGTCCAAAGTCTGGGCAACTTCATGTAAGTCGACTGTCAGACAAGCAAGGAAATGCAACTTGCTGACCATGCAAGTGATACAATACACAAGCGCGTAGACTCATCACCCATGGACTCCCTCGGAAGAAGTCATCGCCCAGAAGACGATCGCACATCACTAACTCGTTTTCCGTCGGGCTGGTTAGTTCGTTCATCGTTTTGATTTGGAAAAACTGCATGAGAGGGTGACTTGCAGGCAAAGGGAGCAGTGGCAGCACAGACGACAGCTGAGATGATCAGCTCTGTGCATAGATAATAATGCAAAGCCACCGACCTCTTCTCCATCTCCGATGCACCGTCCCAGCAGCGCCCACGTGGACCAATTCCACGGATACCCACCAATGGACAAAATGATACTTTCAACCGCTTCTTCTCTCCTGTTGAGTCGCGAAAGGAAAAGGCCTTTCCTGTCAAATTGTATGCATGAGTACACTCTCGGTGGGGCTGTTTAAAATAGAGTTCATACAGGAACAACAACCAAGGGTCGGTAGCATTCCTGACGGCCTCGAGATGATACAGTAATGATCGATTAAATGGTATCGGTGGATGTCCCCGAATGTCTAAACGAAATGACGTTGGTATACATTTTGGTTTTTCCTAATGGTAGACCGTCTTACTGTAGTGCTTATACCAATCTCTTTCTGTCTTCTTCTCGCTGATCTTGGTTTATCTCAGTCGTCAGTCTCATGCAAACTTTGTTGATCGCGCATACCAAAAACTGGCAGTATATCGATAAAAACTGCGCTTTGACGCTTCGACAGTTGCGTAGTACATGTACTGCCCTGCTGAGATCTTTGGATGTGACATGCGACTGGGCTGCAAGAAGATTGGCTTCTTCTGCCTTCTCAGCTTCGCATTCTTGGCCCTTGAGCGCTTCAGAGGAGGTCGGGGGGTCCTCCGATGCGATGGTCGATTGAGTGGGAGATGCGCCGAATGCAGCCGAGGGGCTCGGTGAATATGCACGTGCAGGAGTCGAGGTCGAAAATCCGGTTGTTGAATCGGCGACGAGCGCGTCTCGTTTGTGTTGTGGAATCGATAGATAAAGCTCGGCAGACCTACGCGAGACACTCTTCAATACAGGTCCGCGCGATGAAGTGCAGGAAGTACCATTTACCAGCGACGACGAGACCTCTCTCTGAGCAATCTTTAATCGAGTTGCGCAGTTCGCGCACCAACTGCAGATTCATGCTGCAGAGAAGGTGGAACACACGCGACCGCGTTCCATTTTCACACACTATATAAGTGACCCTTTTCGACTAGAATTACTGGTATATCATCTGATTATGTCCCTCCAAGCTATCGCCGTTTTTCTTCTTCTTCTTCTGGCTAGAATATACATGGTACTGTCCAACCCTTCATCAAGGCCACGAAAAAGAAGCAACGGCGAAACCTGCATTTTGGCTGTCTTCCTCGGTTCAGGTTTTTCTGCCAGCGTTCCTGTCGGTATTGCATCCTGCTCATTTTTTATGTGGATCTTAGGTGGACACACCAGTGAAGCACTGACGCTGATATCGGGCCTAGACTTTTCCCGTTATGCGCGGCGCATCTATATCGTCAGTGAGGGCGATACGCTGAGCTCGGATAAGGCTGTTTCTTTGGAACATTCCAAAACTCACAATCACTCTGTCCCCGTCAGTTCACGCCACTCTTCTCACTGTGTCAACATCCCCATAAAGTTTTCAGGCATCCAGTACTCGGAAGGACTATGAAGTTGTCATTGTTCCCCGCGCGAGGCGCGTCCATCAGACAATGTGGACTGTTCTTCCTAGTTTCATGTGTTCCGTCTTGGCCTGCATATATCTCGTAACTGCAGCACCGCTGCTCAAGGACGGGTTTGGAACGCCGTTCGCGGATGTGTTGATACTGAATGGCCCTGGAACCTGTGTGACGCTTTCTGCCGCCGTGATGGTGAATAAGGTGAGCTCTGTTCTCATATAACAAATGATATCGTCGGAAGTACACAGCCGTGACACACTCCGGTTCAGCTACTCGGCCTGCCGCATCCGAAAATGATATACGTAGAATCATACGCCCGCGTGCACACTCTTTCTCTCTCTGGGAAAATTCTGCGCTACCTGGTCGACCGGTATGATTTTCCATATAATTTTTCGTAAATCACTAACCCATGGGTAGTTTCCTTGTTCAGTGGCCAAGCTTGTTACCAGGCAGTGGCCGTGAGGAATGTTACGGACGCTTGGTTTGACGCAAGGAGCTCATGCGTGATATCTTGCTGAAGTTCGATTATTACTTAATAGCGGCCGTCCGTGATGCCCAGACGGACACTGATCAGCAGTTCTTGGCACCTACGGGATCCGCGGAGCAAGTTTTCCCTTCCTCTGGCTACCCTGGCCTATATGGTCGACTCTCTCCTGACGTATACCTAGTATAACAGATACTCTCTAATAACGCATACATTTTCGGTGTCTAAAGTCGGGAGGGCAGGGCCATATAACCAGTAGCACATTGTACATCCTCAAAACACATACTCTTTGGCGTGTCAACTTCGACGACACGTGAACTGCGAATTCAATTGTAGGCAACCATATGTATACCACATGTACGTGATCGTGTGGGACTAGTACTGACCCCCAAGAATTATCTGTGTCGGTACTTCTGGTACAACGCGCTTTTATTTTCGGGTCCAGCGATCTTCGCCGCTGTTCCCCCCTCTTCGGGGTGGGCTTGCACTTCGCGCTCTTGCACTTTCCCTCTTGCTGGGCTCCCATCCGCCCCCGCCACCCTCATGCTTCTGGGGATTCAGCCGCCTCTCCAGTCTTTGTCCCACACGCAATGACGATACAAGGTCCTTGGATGCAAGTCGTAGGTGCATGAAATTGCAAAACCCTCCTCGGTTACATTCTCCATTTTCGTTTTGTCGGCAGCAAGCTTCCCTAAAGTCTGTGACAGGCGAAAGTTCTGCGTACAAAGGACGGCCTGGTTAACAGCAGTGAGTCGCCATTAGGAAACAGCAGACAAGGAAAGAACAAGGTACGCACCTGCATACCAACGGTCGTTCAGGTTGTCAACAGCAGCTTGTGCCTCAGTTTCCCATTCGTATCGCGCATATACGTTGCCAATGAGGTGATCCCCAACATTGTCGCATACCTGAGCAAAATTGGTCTCCGCCGCAGGAGAGTTGAAAGTACTCACATGCAACTCGAGCAGGTGGCCGAACTTGGCCAGCTCGCAGTACAGGTCCTCGTACACTGCATCGAAACCTTCCTGTAGCTCTTGTTCAGACAATTTACAGACGGGGTCGTGAGCGGGGTTGTGGTAAACATTGGGCAGTAAGATAGTTTGGGAGAAAGGGGGCCTAATGTGCTTGCGCGAACATCTGTCCCCGTGTCTACAAGCACCTATCTAGACGAAGGTGAGTGCCAGGCAGAAGGACTTGAAAAGACAGACCTTGTAGTAGAAAGAGCAGTTGACACGATCTTGTTCTGTTCCAAAGATGTTTGCCTACACGCGCGCATTAGACCGGTGCGTAAGGAGAAAATTGGATGGATAGACGCGCACCAAATGAGACGCCATGTTGGACGTGCGTTGGAAGGTGGTCGCGGTTGCCTGAGAAGATGACTAATAAGATCGGAGTTTGAGGACCTTCGAGTCGCCTGGCGTTATCTCCGGCGTCCGCTTTGCCTCGGCCATGGTCCTGGGTGAGGCATCTCCTTTCGGTCGTCGAACGGCCATGTCTTTAATCCCGTTCCAACGGAACAATCGTGAGAGTAGCCCAAGCTTGTGGAAGCTTCGAGGTGTGAATTACTCGCCGATCGTTTGAATCTGGCGCACGCTGACTGAGGACCAGGGGCCCGATATCCGATAATTTGTGGTGCACCGCGCCGCAAGGGGGTCATGCCGTTCCTCTCTTTAGAGCAATGACTCTAATTTTGTGCCATGAAAGCCAACCTGTCCACCAGTAATTTGTCGGGACAACGGCTTTGATGACCTGTTAGAAATGCCCTGCGAGCTTGTTTAGAGGTTTCGACTCCACGAGTATTCACCAGGTCAAGTGAATTCTCGTCGCCAACCAACAAGATGTCCAGTTGATAACCTGGGTGTGGGATATCACCGGTCACCGGCCACCATTGAAACCCATTGTGGTTATCGTACCATACTGTTGTCCGTGGCTCATCGTCTTAGGTACACAGGAATGGTACGTCCGGCGGTGTGCATCACGGCTGGCGATCGGTCGCCTACCAGGGATTCACTTAGATTGTTTACAGCATGACGAGCAGACCACCTGTTGTCACGGAATTAACGGGGGCTGCATTTGATCGGTCGCCACGAAATTTCGGGACCCTCTTTCGCAACCATCTAACATGTATGGTTTGATAAGGAGAGCTAGATCAACGAGGTTAATTTGACATTGTCCTGCTGATGAGAAGGCACACTGGCAGTGAAATAGCAAAGCTCGTGAGATCGTTGGACTTTTGCACGCGTCTGGAACTTAATTCTTCCGAACTGCTGGCGGTCGATTTTGGAGTCATCCTCCGACTGTCAGACCGACCAACGCAGGGAAAGTACTGCGCGGTCGGTTAGCGTGAGTTTAAAGATGCAGCGTGAAAAGTCTTGGTATTTTACATGCGAGGTAGATAAAATAAGGAATGTAGTCAGTCAACTTCCATTTTACACGAAAGAGGAAGAGGGAACAGTGTAACAGAATGATCCCAAGCTCTTTGAGGACAAAAGAAACACATTCATAGTTTAAGTTAAATCCGACGGGACGGTTCCCAGGTCATGAAAGACTCGTCGCAGGAAGCGGAAGGGTCGACACTACGCGAGACCCCGCTCCAAGACCGAAGACTACGAAGGGATGGCGGGGGAATAATGGGTGCGCCGATAGCTGGGATGCCACTACCTGTGGGGAAAGCTGGTGGCATGAGACCGGTTGGTGCCGTATTGGCCCGGGAACGCAAGTGCAAATGTGGTTGTCCAAAGTCATTGGGAGAAGTGGTTATGTTCCCAAGAGCGGTTCTACATGGTTGTTAGGTACTGATCCTACAACTGGGTCTGAAAAAAAAAGTGGAGTGACTTACGTGGCTAACGCGTCCAGATCTACGATTTTTTGGTTGAGCAGACAACTGGTGTTGTTGAGACGATGGTTTACAGAGTGACTGAGAATATCAGCAGCCTTTCTGAGACGAAGTGACAGTTCAAGTACAACGTTGTAGCTTGGGGTTTCGTTGAGACAGCCGCAGTGGTCCGAAAAATGCGTGTGATGGTATTTCATGGAATCAGGATCAATATGTGTGTTAGCCCGGAGTGCACGGTCAAGGTGTCCTGAACCTTCATCGTAAGACAGTAAATCAGGGTACGACATGAACAGACAAGCCAATTCGACGTCGTTCGTCGGTTGTCCGTCGCCCACGATCGCAATTTGCATCTGCGGATGTTCCTCTGAGGGAGTTGCGATACCGGTCGATGGGACACTTGCGGGAGATTGAATGTCAAAATAAGGAGAATACGGCAAACCAGAGAGGGGCGCCGAACTCCCTGCGTGTCGTGGTGATAAGGAGGATGGCATAAAGTCCGGCTGCAGGGTCCGAAGAGCCTCATTAACGAGAGATGGCCCTTCGAGATTTTCTATAGATGTTTCCTCTGAATTTGTTGCAGGGTAGGGCAGATTTAACTGATGCTCAGACCCCACAGCGGCCTCCGAAGCAGATCCAGATCGAGAGCGTTTATGGCACTTCTCGAATTCTTCGCTGGGACTGGAACCAGATTTTGCCCATCTGGGATGGGGTTTGTTTTTCATCTGATATTGTATGAGTGAGAGGATTCCACAACCTTTGGCATCGAACCTACCTCACGAATGACACCTTCAAGCTCGGCAACTCTTTGACGGAGTCGTGAGCTCTCGTCTACGGCATCGCCTCGTTGATTAGGGTCGTCAACTTCATAAACACATAGCCCAGTCTGTGAGAGCGCTGAGCCAACCCGTTGGGTCATCGTTTAATGTAGCGTACCAGACCAAGCTGCGTACAGCGGCCGCAGGGACGCTTTCGATCACACTAAACATGGGTGTTTATAACTGTAGACATAATCTGTCATGGCGACATACCATTCGCTTAGAGGTGTGGCAATTGAGGCATGACTGCGTGGTACGGTTACGACGACGCTTGCGATGATCACCTCCAGGGGCTGAGTCGGGAGACGTAGCATCAGGAGACGCTCGCTTTTTGCGAATGGCCCTCAGTTCGGTAGACATAGGAGGCGTGTTGAAAGGAAATCATGATGTGCGTATTCAGGTGGGTAGTTATACGTAGGATTAGTGCCAGCGTTGTCTTGGCATTCTGGGAGAGACAACGCGCCCATCATGATCCTGGAAGGAAGGACGATCTAGCGAACTGAGATTGCAGGGGAAAGATGATAAAGGGAGACAGAAGTCCGGGACAGTCTGGCCATCAGATCAGAAAACTAGAACGCGATCCCATAAGGTCGTGAGAGGGATGGTCCCTCGGCTTGGCGAGATGTGGAGTAGTACGCCTGTCTGTCGACATGAGCCAACGAACTGGTAAGCTTTCCGGAGTCCATGTGACGCCACGAACAGGCTTTATTAGGCGACCGTGGACCGGGAAAGACTGGCGTCACTAGATGAGTCCGAGTCGAACATAGTGCTTTCGTGTTTGTAATCTTGGCACCGTGTCAGCCCATCTTGGCGACTGCTCAGTACTCAGTGCTCGTCATCCGATCACCGGTCGAGAGGAGACTATCCCATGATTCGGTAAACTGGCACTAGAGGCCTACATGCAGTTCAGCACGCGCACAGGGGTTATTTCGTGTGTGTAAAACGCCGCTTCTAATGGACCAACAGGTTGAATCAGCTGCAGGCTGCCAGATTCTCCGGTCACTAGCTCAGGGTGTGCATATGAGCTTGCGTGGTGGTGGAAATCCGAATTTTTAAGGTCGAGCCTCGATCAAATTTCAATTTATTCCATTTTCCGTGCTAACTTACAATATATTTCCATATTCGCGGCCTACCGATCTCAGCCGCTGAGCTCCAGACATGATTCAGCGATGCCGGATGTGGCATTTTTTTCGGCTCAGATGCTAGTCCCAGGTCACGGTGACCAGACTATGCTAGCGTGCTGCGGCACGAACGACGACACGAGTACGCAGTGGTATGTATCCGTAGACTGTGGGCTCCAAATCGAAACTGAGCTCCCATTCGATAAGCAGCACCCGCGACATACATAGTACCGAAGAAGGTTTCATCCGGTTATCGATCGTGTTAGGCATGCTGAGCGACTCCAGGACTGATAAAAATATACGTTTTCCATCAGATTCAATGGTTTTGTGAACACACCAGTTCTGAATTCGTGCCAAGGCTCGCCCAGACCAGCTTTAGTCGTCATGGTTCTCG
>JBBPMC010000109.1:0-37993 GCA_038090115.1 Strobilomyces echinocephalus | reverse complement strand
CAAACTTAAAGGCGCACAAGGCCATCCGAGCCACCTCTTCCATCATCTCGGAAAAAGACATTGAGGGGTCCTCATTCGTCCTTGAACCAAAGCCTCCTCGCCAGAACCTGTACCTTTACAATGGGGTCTAGTACTCACGGACCCTACCAGTGAAGGAAGGTGTCCGATCAATGAACTCCTCCATGGCTGCACTGTACAGGAAACCGCTTGGATCATTGGTTTGGCTGTCTTCACCATGGGGCCCAGACACTAGGATTTATTTGAACGGAGGCATAACGCTGTGGAAATAGTCCATGATCGCCGAGAAGACCAATATTAACGTCGCTATCAATTTTGCCCTTCTGCTCATCATTTATACACACTCTGCGGTCATTTATGGCATCTTGGATGGCCTCCCCGATACGAGCATGAAGATTTACACGCCAGGCGTAGGCCGCATAGATGCGACGAATTCTCCTGCGCTCGATGCGTTGGTCACCTTCGCATGAGTATGGCCCCCTTGTAGCCCCAAGTGCATACCTGATCGCTTTCCAGAACACTGTTCCCATTTCACTCTTCATCTCGATTGAAATCGACAAAGTGTACTTCATCGTGCAGGACAGCAACATGTTCTACAAACTTACACAACTCAAACTCCAACCACTCGCACCAGCCTCCGCCAGGGCCGATTACAGCATGCCTCTACCATGCCTTCGAGTGCCGGAAACCTCACACTATTCTGACAGGTCATATGATGGGGCACTCACAGCCTCGTCTATAGCTGCGACGTTCCAAGGCCAACCGAGATGTGCGACGTTGGACTGCCGCCGCAACCGTCAAAGCGCATCGACCTCTCCGCCGTCCCAACGACACCAGCAACGGCCACCCCTTCGCCCCCGCACCCCACCCGCCTCGACACACTGTCACACCCACGGTCTGAGCCAGTGCCCAACCGTGTTGCACGGTTTGGGTGGGGTGTTTGGGGAGAAGCCAGTGGAGAAGCATCTTGAGGACATGCCGTCGGTCCCACACACGGCTGGGCCCGAGTTTGGTGCGTTCGCGGTGGTCAGGGAGAGGGTCGCCGGTGAGGACAACCAGAGGCACGACGGGCCTATCTCTGCCAGCACGATGCTTGTCAAGCGGTTCGGGACGCTGTTGGGCAGAGGCGCGTGCAGGGACAGCAGGCGGCGCGGACACGCATATGGGAACATCAGTAAACGATCGACGATCACAGGTGGGGTGTCGCTCAAGTCTGCCACGAACACCGAGGGGTGGCCGTGGTGGACATGTTCGACGAAAAGCAGAATGGGGTCGACGAGGGTCGACGATCGAGTGCATTTTTGCCGCCGCTGCCAATCTTTGTGTGCCAGAGCCAGCCACTGTCGCACACCCACCGATGGGCAGCAACAATCTTGGATTCACAGGGACGGGCGATCCGGTACGAGCAGCAGAGTAGCACAGGCGAGTCGTTGCCTCCTAGAACTGGCAGCACGATCGGGCGACATCGACGGCCTTCGACCGGGTACAGGACGAGCACGGTGGCAATCAGCTAGTTTGGACGGATGTGTGAGGTAGAAGAGAACATGGAGCACGAGACGTTGGACTCGCAGGACGAGAGCTTCAGGGATACCACTTACGTGGACAAGGTGTTCAATCCCGTTCATCTGAAAGGGCTGTTCAGGTGTGCCATCTGGCTCTTCGTCCGCCGCAGTCACTGACGTGCCTGTGGTGACAGCGTTTCGACCACGTCACCCACGTCACCCTCGGTCCTCGAGGCAGACATCAAAAAGGTCCTCAATGGGATGCAGGTCCAGTACTGTGAGATCAAGTCCGGCTCCGAATCCATTCATGTCTTTCGTGCTCGCCTGGCGAATATGTTTGCAGCAAACGTGTTCACAGAGGGCCTGATTCTGTTGGCGCTGCCCATCAATCCCTCAGCGCCTACGCTCATCCACGCTCCACGCTCCTCCCCTCACGCGCAATTGTACAGACCTCTAAATGCTAAGCCCGATCCTGCCTCA
The DNA here is from genome assembly GCA_038090115.1 of Strobilomyces echinocephalus. Taxonomy (NCBI): domain Eukaryota; kingdom Fungi; phylum Basidiomycota; class Agaricomycetes; order Boletales; family Boletaceae; genus Strobilomyces; species Strobilomyces echinocephalus. Next base: position 35,993 of record JBBPMC010000109.1, on the reverse strand, counting down.
GTTCGATATGACTTGCACCCGAGATGAGGTTGAGCGAGTTGATGTCAGAATGACTGCCAATCATTGGAGTTCAAAGGATACGGGAAGAATTTCACCACCAGCCATGAACTCAGTCCTAACGCCTTCATTCAAATGGTGTTCCAGATGGCATGCTCAGTCATACAGAAGCAATCCGAACCATGCAATCGGAGAGTGTAGAGTTCACCAAGGTCAATTCTTGTCTCACCTTGTCAACATTTACTTGTGTGTGACACGTTCTTTCAGATGTTTCTCTCCAAGGTTTACCAACGAGAAAAAGATTCTTGCACTCTCAGTGACATGTGGCTTTAACGAAGGAGTGTAGCCAACTTGGGTCTCGGACAAGGCAGGTCAGTCAAATGTTGACTGCCATTGGAGTGGAGGATAGGCTTCGTGCCTGTCGAATCTTGCCAGAGACTTCGCATCTTCATCAAGCTCCCGTCGGATTTCACATCCACCCCCTTCTCTGGTCCACAGCTCGGCGTTATACTGTCTCGAGGTCCAGTCTCCGCGGAGAAACACCAACGCCGATAAAGAATTTCACCCATCCAGGGTCAGGGGGAGTGTCTTGCTGAGCCTCTGTTCGAGTCATTACTCCTGGCGACGATTCAGAGGCTTTGCTCAGTTTGGGGCTTCACTTACTCAATTCGCCCTCGCTTAGCTGCCAGCAAATTCACTTCTTTATTTGCTGGTGCAGAAATAGAATTGACACTCCCAGATTCGTTGTTGTCGTTCTCATCGTTTGTTCTACCTCAGGAGCCGAAAACTGACGGAGTCGGGTCTACCTTGATTTGGTGACTGGGTCACAAGAAAAACTAATAATATACGTTCACGCTCTAATGTTCTTCCTGTACTCGATTTATTTCTGGGAACAAATGAATAACAAACGAACGAACCATGGATCTTGTTCACCCCTTCGACCGCCACCTAGCAGAACGCAAACCGGTCGTGTTGAGCTTGCTGCAGTTCAACAACATGTTCATTGGTCTAGATGCCCAGAGAGCCGAGGAAAATGAGCAGCGAGTTCGGGTGGCAGCCCAGGTGCACACCCTTGTGTTAGGATTGACAGGCTTAAACGTTCCTGAACTTAGGCAGGTCATTGTAGAGCCACTGTGGAATCGCCTTCGTCGACCATACCAGCTAGACATTTCCCGGGACTTCGATAGTCTCATCTCCTTCACAGATGAACTCCTGGTCATCCAAGACTTGTACATATACCGTGTATTTCATCAGACGATGGTCCTCACCAAGAGCTTGCATGTTAAGGTGTGCATGCAGATGGCACCAGGACAAGTGAGTGTTGATATTGGCGAAAGGTTCATATTGACTCACCAGCATTTACCCTTGGGCAGCCTCCGCAGCTTGTCCATTCCCACAAAGTCCCCAACATCTGCATTGCGCAGATTGGAGCCCAGCACTCCGTCCGCCTCTTTTTCCCAGCCTTAATGGGTGCCATAGAGGCTCGCGTAGAACTGACTAAAGATCAACTAACGGCCATTTACGAGTGGGGTTTATATCCTGCGATCTGTCACCTTGCCCCGGAGCTGGCGACTAACTGGTCTCCGATCTATGCGGCAGCCAAGTTCTGGGCACGAAACCTTAATGGCACCTATCAGATTGGAACACATCCCTTTCTTGGCGACACTGCCCATCGTCTGGGATATGCCATCAAGCGCTACCTCTGTGCTGCACTTCCATGGGCTCATGGATGCATGTGGATGGTCCAAATCCAAGGTGTTAAGGAGGCCCATACGCATGCACCAAATAGCATACCAGGTAGTAGTGCGTCTTTTGGAGCGCTTATAGATGGTTTTATGGAGGAGCTTATACTTCAAGGCCAGTCATGGATCGACATAGGGCTACAAATATCCGAGGAGAATCATGCACTCCAGTGGCACACAGATGCGCATCATTTTCTCGTGGAGGAGTTTGGAAATATTGCTTTTGATGCAGCGGCCCGTCTGTGCAGGCTGCCTTCTCGCCTCTACCATCGTGACTATATGGCTGGTCTTGTGGACCTCTCCGGCTTCCGGGCGACACTCAACCCGCTTGACCCAGATGTAGATTCTGCCTACATTCAAGCTTACATGACCGACAAATCCCTCATCGCTCATCTGGAGGCTGGGAGGTATGGACTCTTCATGCGGGGGAAGGATGCCCTCCTGGGAGATGGTGACGACCACATCCCTGCCTATTGTAAGAGAATGAAAGAAATATACGAGGCTGGTATTCGCCACACTGCTGCTGCTCATGTGGAAGCAAGAGTTCCTGCACGGTCAGCTGTTCATGTGGTGCTTGACTTTTCGGAAGACTTGTTAGACCGCACGCTGTGCCAATACCCTGCAGTGGATTGGTGGTGCGTGGGTATTCAACGATATAATCATTACTCTGAGCATCACTCATTTGGCCTGGTAGGCAATGGCGGCAGATTCGCATGATATGCATCGCAGAGACACTTGTGCTGCAAAATAGCACCCATCCCTCACTCAGGTACAAGAGAGAGGCGCTCAACCTGACGGCTGTGTTAGTGTGGCTTGTGAATGGGCTGAACTCCCACCCTGATGATAACCAATATGGTCATGACATCATGATGACATCGTGCATCACAGCCGGTGATCGCGATCGCAGTACCTTCTTGATTTACCCTCCTGCCCAGGGTCAACGAGAAGACTTACCGGTTGTCCGACAGGGTGCGATCTTTTTGTGCCATATACTCTTTCCACCCACCTCTGGGGTGTCCCAGTTCTCATATGGGAAGGAGCTCAATAATGCAATGTGGATTCATTTTTTTGGTCAAACTCCAGATCAATTGCGTTTGAAGGCATTGCCTTGGCCATATGTTCCTTGACAGCAACTTCTGGAAGCTGGCTGCATCCCAACCCAAAAACACATGTCGCGTCCTCATTGGGCACAAATTAATGAACCGTTACCGGAACTCGCGAACCTTCACATTGTGCTCCCTGTTGTTCCCCGCGACGTCAGAGAAGATCTACCCTACGAGAAGCAGGTAGAATATTCTGAGGACGTAGCAGAGAACCTGCCAATCGAGATGACCCAGCTTTGGCATCAGTTTTTATCGGACCTCTTGCAAAAATGCAGAAATTTGCGTGGCGTGAGAGCGGATGCCTCTCATTGCCACCTTTCTATGCAGGAAAGGCAGAATATCACACAGGAGGCAATTGCTGACATCAACCTGGCAACAATGTTCAGGAGGGTTCAGTATCATGCCTCTACCCGAAAGGAATGGGCCGCCATCTTCGACCTCTACTTCAGTCCTTTGGATGGAAAAGTCCTGGTCCAGCCACAGAACTTCTCTAAAATGCTCTACTGGATGCGCTGGATGGAGCTGAAGACGCTGTTGCCTAATCATGTTGGACACATGAGGCAGCAGCTGCGTATTCTTTTCGACCAGCTTTGTTGGGTCCCGCAGGGAGCAGCGGATCGGGTGTGGGTATATCAAAGGAATGACCGCTTCCGGATGTTTCCACAGGACTGTACTTCAAACGCTCCTCAAATTCTGGTAAACCTGTCATCTGGCCCACCACCATGGAATCCTCCTGCCGGTGAAAACCACGTGGATGTGAGGGATATGCCACCGCAACTGGGAGCTAGGGGACCACAGCCTATCCCTTATGCTTATCTCCAACAGGAGGAGGAAGAGTCCTTGGATTGACTTTGCTGGAGTGGACCTCCAACGAGTGCTTTCTTCACTTAAGATGGTCTCGGAGAGTTCATTCCATCCTTTGTTCTTTCACTTACATTTCCGGATCATTAGCAGGGATTTTCTATACACTCGTAGCTCACCTGCTTCATTCCAAGTTACCTTTCGTTTGTTCAGCATGTTTCCTTTCGCTAATCTTCATTGTTCACCTCAGTCCACACAGTGCCCGCCAACCTATGTGTCCTTGACCTGCTGGCTTCCTTTTTCAGTTCACCTGGCTGGTATTTATGCAAGATCACTGCTATCCTATGACCTCGGCACAAAAGTCACAAATCATCATGGATGGTCACATTGCTTGGGTGCACAGCATCATATTCATGTACTGCTGGACATCCGCCATCTATCCATTGTGCCACTGATTGGACAAAGATCGTATCAGCATTGTTTTTGAGGCTGCATGTTAACTGACTACCTGCCGTACATTGTACCACACCGATTGTCTCGGTGTCATTTTCGTTCATTATGTAATAAAATGACAGCACGGACCAAAGTGACTTTCAGTGACTGCGTGATGACAGCCCTCGGTGACCAACGCTCATTCCTGCTCTCACTGATGCCCGCACCAGTGCAGGACCTCCACTTCCAGACTGTCTCCTTGTGGCAACTTGATTTCACCTCACTGTCCATGCTCGCCTCAACCTCGGCGGTGTGCATCAAACTGCACGCGTTCATGCTCGTGACTTTGACATCTTCACCACAAAGGTGTCACATGCAACCGGGTGACGTCGCCCTGACAGACGCGTGGCCCCCTGCAGGAAAACTCATCATAGATGGTATGTGGTGTGGTTGAGACTGCCCGCCATAGAGGCCTGTGGCCCGAACAATGTTACCGTTAGGATTGGTAAGCAGGGGACACGGCGACAGAGACTGGTGAGCGCTGATGATCCTTTCCAGTGGTTCCCCACCGAATCTACCTGAACGTCGCACGTGTTGTGGCAGCTGTCGGAGATGATCAAGTTAGCGCTCAAGTAGAGTGAGGAGCGTGCAATCCTTCAGTCATCAAATGACGCCAGCATGTGGAAGGCGTGCATCGCTGCATCGCTGAACACAACAGGTTGCAGGAGTCGGACTGCCATATCACCCATGCCCAGGTGACAGACAGTGCCCTCGTGGCGCTTCCCTGGCTGTACTCTGTGGCTTGGCATCGATGGACTTGGACCAGTCGGACGATGATTACACATCGTGGAGTAGGACAACGGCAAAGACAGGTTGTTGAGCGCATCGCACATGTCATTGCATTGCGGCTCGGTGTGGAGTTCGCATGAGGGATTTCTGCCAGCTAGTGCATACTTCCCTTTTGTCTTGATCTCGTGCGGGTCTGACGTGGTCCGCATCTGCCCATTGACAGCAGTCCCATGTTACCGCATGGTGGCAACTTTGTGATTATGAATAAATTGCATTGGCCCCTGAGAGTTTCAATTGGCCTTTATGCGCTATCGTAGCTCTGGGACAGGCGAGTGTTCTCAGCCCCTTCTTTGCTTGTGCTGATGTGCGTGTTGTAGATGTTGGCCGCCAACGGATGACCCTTCTGGCCGGGCAAAACTATCAAAACGATCTTCAGTGACTGGACTGGAACTTCACGCTCACGGAATAGGCTTCGTGCCTGCCCAAAACCTGCTGAAGACTTCGTGTTGACAACAACAGCAACAGCAGCCTGTAGGCTTTCCTTGGACTTCGTGTCCAGAGTCTCGCTCCCCTCTTTGCACTGCTTTCACACCGCCCATCAATGCTTCCTTGACTCCAGTCCGGCAGTCCATTTTCGCCACTTTTTGTGTGGGTATCCACGCCTGCCGTTCACCCAATTTGTCCAACTAAGCATTAGGTCATCTCTTGGCACTTCTCCTCACTCCGTGACCACTGAGACGAAGGATAGGCTTCGTGTCTGTTGAATCTTGCTAGAGACACTTCGCGCGTCTTCGCTCTCCTCAGATTTCACATCCGTTCCTTCGTCTAGTCCCATGCTGAGTCCTGTGGAGCCTTACATTCGAATGTGTCTCGGCTATCCTTTGCTGAGTCATTGCTCCTGATGACGACTCTCAGTCAAAAGGAGTTTTCACTCAATTTAGAGATTGCCCTTCCCCAACTCGAGCTCACTCAAGGCTAGCAAAGCCGCTTCATTATCGCAAGTACAGAAACAGCATGTTCGTCCTCAAATTCGCTGTCCTTTGCTCATGTTAGGTCTGGAGCCGAAACCTGATGGAGTCGGGCCTGAAGTTGGTTGATTTTCCCTTAAAAAAAGCTACAGGGTTTTCCACAGACCTGAAACGCTCTGGAAACTGTTTCGAACTGTGGTGAAGCTGCGCTGTCCCCATCTCACCCTCTGTCACCGTCTCTCTCGATCGCCCGCCATTGCATCCTCGCTTCTACTTCGACAAGATGGCAATGAAAATCCAAACGCTTATTCTCATCGCCCTCCTGGATCGTCCTGAAGACATTTTTGCGGACGAATCGCAAAAAAAAAAATACAGTTTTGGCACCTTACGGAAAAGCTGTTCCAGGAGCCAAATCCCGTCCTCTCCGACAACAAGCGAGAATCCCTCAATGCTATGATCTCAGCGGTCCAAAATGCCCACGGCGGGAAAGCAAAGCAGCATGCCATCGAAGGCGGGATGCACCTCGCTGGCTTTGCTGCGCTTCTCAAGTGGCACGGTGCCTACAAATTTAATCCGAAATTGTACCTCTGCGTTCAGAGGGCCCTCGAGGACGAGGAGTTGTCACCGCATGGTCTTATCTGGAGTCGTAGGGACAAGCTTGACGACTTCCCACCCCAGTCGGACGCGGATTGCGCACTCAATACCATTGCGTGTGCAGTCTTTGGTGAGAACTGCCTCACGCACGCACGGGTCGTTGGGGAGTTCAAAGAAGCTGTGATTGCTATGTTGCACCACGAATGGGAGCGCCAATGCAAGAGATATAGACGGGCAGTGAAAATGCTTGCTGTAAAGAAACTGACAGCACAAAGTGCCTTTGCTGGTGAGCCATCGTGCCACATATGCAGCTAACAGCTGACACCGACTTTTTGCCATAGATGTCGAGAGGAAGGAAGAACCAACTGTCTCGGAATTTCAGGCTGCAATCAAGGCTCTGAAGGACTATAAAAGCGCTATCTACTGATTCCCGAAGAAGGAAGACGCAGAGGGTGGAATACAGGAGATGATGGGGGGACTCGAGGCCGTGTTGCAAACGGTGATCAAGATGACGAGGAAGCTACCTCCCAACATCCCTGTGGTTTCCAAGGACTCTGAAATGGAACTATGCAGCAGTGAGTATCTATTCATTGGTATCCTATTTTCAAACCAAGCTCCGATGCAGAACTTCGTGGAAAGAGCTGGTTGGTACATGTGAAATCCATCGCAGCAGCAGCAGCTGATGACATAGAGGAGATATGGGCCACATACATGCAGCTGTTTGGCCTCGAAGTTGCCAGCAACAAGCACCTCCAGTGTGTGCTCAGCTCTGACGTGGAAGTGCAGGATGCATGGCGGGATCTCGAGGATCTAGGGGTCGCCAAGTTCATGCAATGCTAGGAAGAAATGTTAGCCTTGCTTTTGAACTTTCCGAATGGATGCCCCACATTGTTCGCCAAGTTCCGGTCTGCTTCCAGCCTGTGTGCATGGGATGGCAATCACGCCAAACAGTTCGTTCCTGCAAACCCTGACATGAAACCTCTTTGCTTGCTCTGGCACCAGCCTGTCAGTGTCACCTCTGTTATCGACAAGGTATTCTCTGCTGAGCCGGTCGAGGCTGGGGTGCCTGGGGTTCTTATTGCTGATGCTGTTGGAGTGGGGAAGACTGCGCTTTCGATGGGTGTCATCGCTTTCATTATCGATGCATTCTTTGCGCAAGAGGCAGAAGCGGGTCGGAAGGTCGGAGGCAAAGTTCTGCCTGACGTGTTTCGACAAATCTCGCACTTATCGAGTTGTTTCTACTCGCGCTGAATATACAGCAGTCCGGTCAATGAAAGCTGACATGCTAGTGATGTTGGTTTGCCTCCATTTGTCTACGGACTCACTGGTGCCAGTCTCGTTTGACCACCATCCCAAGCTCTCTTCTGCCGCTGGCGGTAGCAATCAGCCCATCCTCAACCACCCATGGGTACCCAGTCCCGGTGCAGACGTACCACCTCGCCCTCTCTGGACACTGCTCGAGCCAGATGAAGGAACTCAGATGCCTCAGTTTGGGCCAGGATCCCGAAAGATTCTGATCTATCATGAATTTGCCATGATGGCGCCTTTGATTCTCTCGGTAAGCAGAAATCGTCAAACTGATAACTCATCTCATCCCATCTCAGATATTTAAAGTGTATGGAATTGATGCCGTGGCAGTGAATGGTATACAAAATGTACAAGAGCGCGACCAGACCGTCACAGCCTTCCAGAAAGACGTGAGGTGCCCGGGTGCTACTTTTGTCCAATGTTGGGGCTGTTGGCCTCAACCTGACTGCCACAACGGTGGTGATCCTCTTTGTAAGTGAACCCAGGGATTGCGCAGCAACATTTCACCTGCATACAGGATCAATGCTGGTCACGCATGTTGGTAAATCAAATCATTGGGCATGCCTGGCGGCTCGGCCAGACTGAGGTTGTTGTCGTGTACAATCTAGTTTGTGACCAGACCGTGGACTGTTTAATGATGGACTATGCGCAAGGCAAGGGCTCCATGTCGGAGCAGTTTCTGGCCTCCCAGCTTGGGAAAGGTAAAAAGTTCTTTGTCTTTTTAAAAAAAAGAAAGGATACCAACCTTCACCGTGGACTTGATAGATATCAAAAGGCTGCTTCTGTCCGGAAAACCTCCAATCGAAGAACTATCTCCGGAAGGAGCAGGCGCAGAATTGGCTGGAGATGTAGAAGGCTCTGGGAAAAGTAACAGCTCAACGGGAAGAAATAATGGAAAAGGCTCTGGGATGGATGAGTAGTCAGTTCCCATTTACCAGGGACCGGTCATCAACATAAATCAGTTGACCAGGAACTTTCAGAGTGCGTCTCAGCCAAAACTAGGGCATTCAACAGCCAAGCCGAATCAGAAACAGTCAGACTGCCTAATCATTCCACCCAGGAAATAGACATGTTGCCATTGTCTTACTTCCAGGAGAACTCAGTCGCCGGCAGTGTAATAATGGAGACCAGTGCAGAGGATTGCTCTAGCTCTAGCAGTCTCACAGGAGGTGAAGATTTGGTGGAACCCTCTTCACAAGATCACCTGCAGGTATTCCTCTTCTGTTTCTTACATTTCACCCCAGTTCATGCTTGCAGGCGCCTCTGAGTGAGAACACTAGGACGGTAGACCGCACTACTGTTGCACCGAGTCTACCTCCCAACGCGGGCGAAGCAGTCTGCGACGACAGCAATGATGCCATCACGTCCACAATAAAGTCTGGCTCGAAGCGCAGCCATGCGTCATGTTTGGATATCCCTCTCCAGCCTTGGCACTCAAGGAAAGTCTTCGCTTGCGCTACATTGGATGATGAAAAGAGTAAAGGCCAGGCACACGAGGAACCACCTAGAAAACTTCTTTGCACCAAGCGAGACATTCTTTATGACTTACACATGTAATTTGCCCACATTAGGACGAGAAGTGAGGGAGTGTTGAATGGTGAATGGTGAACGGCAGTAGCTATTGGCATGTAACTGATCTAATCAGCTATTTTACCTGCTTATCCGACTCAAGAGAAGGTAAACCACCTGAATTAGTGTCTTTGCTGTCGACTCAAGCAATAAGTAGCCCTCTATTACCTTCACAAGGCCAGCTGGGTGCACCGTGATTTCAGTCCTGCCACCGTATTATGGGTTCAAGAGGACGATACCTTGGTCGGCAAATTGACCATTTTTGAATTTGCAAAGAAAGTCAACTCCAGCATGTCGCACGATGTTTGAATGGTAGGCAATATCAAGATGTATATATGTATGTTCTCATGATTGACAGGGGACGATACACTTCATGGCCGTCGAGGTGTCAAGCCAGACCTACCGCTTCGCACCAGAAGACACAAACAAATCATTGACCCCCCTGTTCTGCGTGAATCTCCTCCATGACCTTGAATCCCAGTGGTGGAGTGCTATGTGGACCCTGTTTTACTACACTGATGAAGGATCACCCACTGAAGTCCCTGATCAGCAGCATCAATGGTATGAGAGGGCGTTCCCACCTGTGTTCAACGTAGTAGACCGCCTCAACTTCTTTATGCTGAGAAACATGCTTCTGTCGGCTTACGGAACGCTTTCGGTTGTATACCGCGATCAATGCAAATCCATTGAGCGTGCGCCCGCACGCTGCACAATTTCTACCAGCAAGCGGAAAGGTCATATCCAGAGAATTCGATTGAGGACGGCCTCTTGAAGGAAGCCCACAAGGAAACAGCAAGGTGTTACTCCACTATCCTCGAGAAGCTGAAGGAGTCGAATTTACAGCCTGTAGACTTTATTGGGTTCTTAGGGAATGCAGACAGCTTGCCTGTAATGCCCATGAAAAAAAGAGCGAAATGATATCATAGTAATAATGTATACTAACACTGGAGTCGTACGCCGAGTGAGGCACGTTGAGCAAGTCGTCAGACAAGATGGTCATGGCGAGCGACGGACTGGCGTAGGCAGGATCCGCGAGATGCTGCTCGAGGTGGTCCTTGATCTGTGCTGCACGGCAGGACTTGCCTGAGCACGGATATCCGGATATCGTCAAGAGTGCCATGATGGTGAAAGCGATGACTTGGCCCTATGATGTAAGCTGCGGGCGAGTCCCCGCTCGCCCTGCTTTCGCGTCTGTTGCCACATCTCTCTACTGCTAACCTGCTTCCTTATTGAAATGCTCCCCCTTCTCTCACTGCTACTACACTTAGGCCCTGCCAGCCCCGCTGCTCCCTCTGTCGTTGCTACCAGCTCAAGAAGTCCAACTCCCTCGGTGTGGTTGGTAGTTCCCTAAACAGACCTGGAAGGCTGCGGTCGGGCTAGCGGTAGCCCCCTGATGAGAACTTTCGTGGGTTTGAAACCGCATGCCCATACAGTAAGCCCCTTTGCCTCTGCTCATATTGTATAGGTCTGACCTGGTCCAGCCCTCATCGAAGGTTCAGTCCAGAACCCTCTCCCTCGCACACAGAGTCGGCATACACGAGGAGCTAAATAAGCTGAAATAAGCCACATTAAGAAACGTGATGTAGGCTTCACAAATCTTGTCGTGTCCTCTTCCACCCATCACCAACAGCGATCCCTCAGAGGACAGCAAGATCTTGGATGACTCGAAACGATTTCCCGGCATCTTCTCGTAGCCTCCACCACCACAGTTGCAAGGTCAACCATGACTACCTTTAAATAACCTCATCTGGGTCTTTGCCCCCATGTTCCAAATCCTCGTCGCTGCCCATCTCACTCTGGAAGCTGGATCTAGTGACCCCTTGTTTCGTTGCTTGTTTTTTTTTCTGGACCACTCATTACATGTCTTTGAGCAGTGATGGTGGAGGATCCGGATGAGACGTTGATCATGTTGGACCTCCTCGGTTGGGGCGTCACGCCGGAGCATCTCATCGTATGCAGTCTCTCTTGGAGCACTGTTCTGCGTTCATGTCGGAGATTTGACAACTGCATCGTCCCTGAGCGTCCCTGTCTTTCTCCGTGATCCTTGAGTGGTTTTGACACTGGAAAGTGCCAGCATCTAGAAGTATTACGCAGACATGGTAAGATGGGCCAGGAAGTATACTCATCTCTCAAGGTCGTTCTGACCGTTCACATTTTTTGCAGGTTGATTGCTCCCATTGTATTCTAGTATGTTGAGGTACAACTCTGATGTTGATGGGCAATGCACGCATACATGAAGGCTATGCAGTCGTTCAGATGTAAATGATAATGCCATTGTTACATTGATTTCAATCCATGGCCTTCGAGCCACCCTTTTAGAGTGGAGCAACAAGTTACTCAAGATCAATCAACCTCCCTCCACTGTTTAAGGATGCCTCGATGATCGCCACATCTCGAAGCGCACACCTGGGACTGCCAATTCCGTCGTCCTTGCGTTCTATGGCTGCAGTGAAAAAGCTCACCAATTCGACTTCCACGCCCCTCATTGGTTCATCGATCACTTCCTCTCTCTCTAGACCTGCTTTTCTGTCTGCATCCCGAGTCTCAGTTTTGATCATGATCTGGAAAACGGTTTTATCTCTGCCTGTCACCGGATCCTTCACTTCTGTTTGGTTGACGGTGAGGTACCCATTTGTACCCATGATGACCATGCCATTGCCGACGGGCTCGTGCGACTCTTGAGGGTGCAGCGTAGCTTAGCTTGAAGATATCTTGCAAGCAATCCATGCATTTAATGATGGAATGGATCGTGTCTGTCAGTGCGAGCCATGATACGTTCAACGAGGCAAGACCCGAAAGATGTACCATGGGGCTAGGGAGAATGACTCGCAACATGGCTGCTGAATGCTGAAGAGAGGTATGTATCGCTGGACGTTTTCGATGTAGTACGGGAATGAACGCACAACACCTCCATCCAGCTGCAATCGTCGAATCAATGGTCCATGCAACTCACCAAGAATCCTCCTTGATACTTGAGTATCGTGGTGAGTACAAAATACCGTCAGAAGGGGATTCAAGTGACTCACGTCTTCAACCGTGTGCCAAGGCGTCTTATACCACTTCGATTCCTGATCCATGCAGCCCACCTCCTGCAAGCTGAAAAACGTTACTCTTCCGATCTTTCCTGCATGGATCACCTGTGCTGCGGTAGCACAGCCAGGTTCAGCTTTGAAGTCCTCTGCAACCCTCCAGATCAACCCCTTTGGCTTGTATTCCGCTTCGTATGTGGCAATCAGTTTCCCAGAGGCATGTCTGGCACTATCGGTTTTTCACTGGTGACATATTTTCCTGCAGCCAAGGCGATGCTAGGCTGGACTGTGATGGGCAGCATGATGATGACAGTCGAAACATTGGGTCTAGCGAGCAGGGAATCCAGGTCTGCCGACGGATCACCATCGTAATAGACAGCGGGCGCGTGGTGAAGCAGATTGACAGCCTCATTTGGTTTTCCGATCGCAAATAGACGGCCTTGAGGTTCAGCACGAGGGAGCCGAGTGCTTTGAGAGCAAGCAGATGTGCTGCGGACTCGATCACGACGAGATGCGTGATCGGAGGGAATTCGTTCGCTTACCTTCCTTGGCGAAGATGCCACTGCCGAGGATGGCGACACCGGCGGTGGCTGGAGGCTGACCGATCGGCAAGGCTGAGCGGCGCGTTGGAATGTCGCGAGGGAGAAGCTGAGGGCACTACTCGGCAGTGTTTTGGGGCCTGTGGCCGAACTCAGACCAATCGCGTCTTATCTACGCTTACAATCGGTAGTAGGACTCGGAACCTCCCATGTTGCTTCCAGACCACTTGCAGCTCCCCATGTGTCTTGTTTTCAGTGTCGAGCTCAGAGGGCAGTCGTGCACAGCCTTGGCACATCACGATCTCACTTGAAGTAGAGGGGACGACCTGTACTAGACAGAACGAGTGAATACTACTCTATGTCAGTAGGTAGAAAAGAAGGAATATAGAACATAGGGTTGTGAGAGAGATAAGCCGCACTTCCTCTTCGCTGTTGCAGCTGCTACAAAGCAGAGATGTGGCCATTCAAGGTGGCAATTCACAGCCCATCAGCTACAAGCGTTCCACGACCTGACCTGAAACAACAACGAACATATCATCCACAGCGAGCGCGGTAAAGTATGATGGCAGAAGCATGCATCATCATCCAATTGATGAATCATACGACTTCGATGGGTGCGTTGATCGCCTGCACAGCAGGCAGCACCTCCCCAAGTGACTTGAGCTTTCTGATCGCTCCAAGTAATCACGTGAGTCTCTCGAGCGTGTTGGTAAAACACGTGTACTCTGAATGGGGTGCAGGGTGTTAATGAGCAACTCGCTTCCTCAGGCTTGCAACTCGTGACCTGAAATGGAGGACAAGTGGCTGGGGATAATGCCAGGTATGAAAATTTACAATAATTTCCGGAGACAGCGATGAATCGTGCTCACCATGAGCGGTGTGTAAGATAAGCATATACCCCAACATGAACGAGCCTTCTAAGATTTAGCTTTGCAGCCAAATCATTATCGATGCAAGCAGATGATAGGACGGTCGAGGTCTCGTGAAGGCGCAACAGTCCCTAGATATCTTAATGTATATTTCATCGAAAGACGCACCACCATAGACTCGAGCCGAAGCCATGAGAGTGCTGTAATGGACCATCATCATCTGATGGGTTTGTCAATCCCTATCCTGAAAGTAATCTGTTGGGAGGTGAGTCGCCGAGACTGAAGCATGAAGCAACCTAACATGGACCGTGGCCATAATGACCTTGCATCTCCCGGTCATCCAGTTGTTCTAGTTGATCTTGCACTCCTCGCTGTTGACGCCTGCGTGATAGTGCCAGGTTTCTATGCCTATTCCTCCCTGAGCTTTTGCACCATCCCTTCGGACCTGGCGATGCTTTGCACGAGGTCCTTTTTGAGGGATGGTTTCTTGCGCACGGAATTGTGCAAGTCGGGGCAGTTGAAGGACTGGGCAAGACAGACGGGGTCCCACATGGCGAGGTTAATGTTTGCTATTGCGCCCTTGTTTGCACTCCCAGCAAGGGTCATGATAGGCACATCAGGCCAGTTTCTGCAGAGAACGTTGAGCTCTGCATACTGCGTGCACGAGTCAGTGATGTGGGTTTAGGACAGGGGAGGAGGACCTACTGAAGTGCAGAAATCTCTGCCCCAACTGCCGATGACGCGAGCCTCGTTGACGATGAACCTGGCAAGTTGCTTCTCCATGCAGAGCTGGTCGACGACATCCCTGAGACAGTCGCTCTTTTGCAACCACTCTGGGGTGGTGTACACAAGCTTTGGCTTTTCCTCAACGTTGCTCTGCATTATCCTCATGGCTGGACGAACTTCGTTCGCCTCTGTGGTGCTTGCAAGGGGAAAGCGGGCACACCCTTTTGCGGAGTGCAACGACCTGGTCCGTGATGAGGGAGATGAGCAGTAGGAGCGAGGCAAAAGACGTCCTCGGCATCCAAGATGATGATGATGCACTCAAGCTGGTTGGTGTGAAAGGAGCTTCAACGTGCTTTTAAGGATGGTGATGACCTCCCTATAGTACAGGGAGGTGTGTTGATGCGCTTGGCAGGGGCAGCGGGGACAGGGGACAGAGGAGGATGAGGTGTGTGGAACATCGAACAAGGCAAAGTCAATGAGGAAGGGATTGAACTTGTCGAAATAGGCATCGTCACGTCGCCGATAACGAGGGTGGTGGCAGACCCATTGAGCTCGTCGAACCCGTTGATGCCATAGGAATGGATGGCATCCTGAGTGGGATTGATGGCGGTATCCGTGGAGGGGATGGTGTCGATGGAGGCGTTGGAGGCGTTCAAGACGGGGACGGAAGGGGGTAGGGTGTGCCTGGGGTTGATCGAGGGTATGAGACAGGGGCGCGGGGACGGAGGTGGGCTCATGCTACACATCAAGGGCGGCGAGATGCTTGATGACACGGATACAGTCGTCAATCTGGGAGCTGGGATGGGATGAGAGGAGGTGGGGACCGCGGGGAGAGACTCACAGAGAGAGGGAGAACATGATGTCGTAGTCACGGATCTTGTAGATGTGGTCGGTGGCCATCTGGGCGAGGATGGCGCGATGCTCATAGGTCGTCTGGCCATTTCTGGAGGGGACCATCGTCCAACCTTGCTGCTGACAGCCAATGACTATGCAACCGTTAGTACATGCTTCTGTGGGATGAAATACCGACTTACGCCACCTGCTGGAAGAGACAGCTGCGTATGAAGCCTTAAGGATCAACCCACGAAAAACCTTCTACTACTGTATCAGGAATTACCTAAGTGGGACACGCACCCCATCAGGACAACAAGCAACCGCAAAGTGTGTGAGAATGGAGCGGGCACCGAGCGGCATGACACTACATGATTGGACACAATTGCCAGTGCGGCCTGTCTCTGGATAAACGTCAGGGTGGGACTCTAAACACCTTCCGTCCATATGCAATCGCGCAAGCAGAAGTGCCTGCACTTTTCAAAATCATCCATTACGAATACAAAGTGCGAGACCTGTAGTGCTCACGTCCATTTCATCTTCTTCATTCGTATGGGACGGGTCAAACAAGCGACAACAGAGACGAGGACACAATATAAGACAAGGAGCTGACTGTGAGGTCCATGAGCGCCGAATGCACGGGCAACGCATACATGTCTGGATCCAGCCATTTGGACCACAGATACCGCGTCAGGAATCATGCGACAAGGGACATCCACGCCTGCCGGTCGTGTTCAACGCATGTGCGGCAAGACGAGACGAGACGAGATGAGATGCTCACAGTACCACAGAAAATGTGAGGGCGAAGAGGGCGAAGAGCAAGGGGAGTTTGAACCACGCGAACGTGTGGGGCATAATGAGGAAGACGATCTTGATCAGGATCGTGACGGCGAAGAAGGTGAGCCAAGAATGCCCCAGCGAACTTCGCCTGCCCCTTGACAAGAAATCCTGGTCCTACCCCCATGGTCACCATGAACATCAACCCATGCTCTACTCCACATGCCAAAAAGTGAACACCTGCTCTTCCACAGAGAGCTGCCCCAGAAAGAACGACCTCACGAATCATCGACAGTCAGTGTACCAAGACGGTCCCTGACCTCCTCCTTGGCCTGCCGCAAGGACTCTTCGATTGTCTCGAGATCGTCGCCGACCTTGGCGCGCTTGAGTGTCTTCTGCCGGAGTTGATGGAGCTCTGTGTCAATTCAAGCTCGTTTATCGGCGTGATGGCACCTGACTAGGTCTTGACGCGAGCGTACCGCTGTAGCCTGGATAACATGGCGTCAACCACGGTGGGACGGTGGACATGACGAACGCTGGGTTGTTCGTGGAGAACGGGGTGGATGCACTAACGCAACGAGGAAGGGGCTGTTCAATGTCGTGCGGCGGATGTTCGCTGTGTTCAGTAGAGTGTCAATAGTTTTTTAAGTCGCTGATTATTTAGTGCCACGATGTGGTCTTGGTGAAGTTAGTCGCTTGATGGTGCTCGCATTGAGCGGCATGGCGCCCGAATCGAGCGTGGACAACAAATGGGTGAGCGGTGCCCGCTTGCTCACCCCAGGTCTGTGTGCTTCCTCGTCGAGATAGATGGGCGGATGACCAAAGAACGTGTACCCAAAGAGCGTGAAAGAGAATTTGGGGCATTGACGGCACCTAGTTCGTCGGTGGGTGCTGCCCACGTTGGAGTTGAGTGAGATGTTGTCCGAGTCCGGGTCACAAAGGAGGTACTCAAGGTCATTGGAGGAATGTCGGGTGATAATGTTAGGAACGGAACGTGGCTCGGAGAGGCTCGCGTTTGCTGCAATTTTGGGCGGGTTCGAAGGAGACCCGGCGCATGGTGTGGTAAAATATGGCACCTTGGAGAAATCGGTGGGGGCGAGCAAGAGGGGCCCCTTGCAGCTCGATGAGAAGGTTGTATAGCTGGTGCCATGCATGTCAGGCACCCATTGTCACCGAACCATCGGCTTCATATAGCCAAGGAGATCTTGTTTGCGTGCTGGCCCAGGAATCGGTGCAATACATTCGTATCACTGCAGATGGCAGTGGTACCCAGCCATTCACCACGATCATCAGGTTAGGTTGCTCAAAGGTATACAATAGCTCACCTCAACCTCACTTGCTTTCAAAACCTTGTTCAAGCAAACCGTGTGCACCTGCTTTGCAAGGTGAGTCTTGTTGGCCAAATTTTGCATGACTTCAGCGATGACCATAAGACCTCAACAGATGACCCCATCATCCCTGGGAATGACGTCGACAATTTCCAGAGTAACGATGGCAGGAAACATGAAACTAGGAAAGAATGTTCGTCATTTGTCGTGTTCAATCGGGTCGTACTTGCTGGGGTATACGAAAGCACCAAGTGCAACAAATTCCAGTTCTGGCCAGATGTGACAACGACCGAGCGCGAGATGACACAACGTCGAACAGATATCGACTCTTACATTGTCTTTGCTTAGCTTTGGGATGCATTGCAAGTTGCTCTTCCGGTTAGCTTGCTGTTCGTGTTAACCTCACTGTGGCCCTATTAAGTGGTCTACAAGATTCTTATACCACCATGAGAGCTTCCGCATACGGCTCGACCATGGACCTATGATGCCGAGCAGGGTCAGTGGGGACAGATGGCACTAAGGCGAAACGGGGATTGAGGCTTAGCTCTCTTGTGGTGTGTGAGGCGAGTGGCATGCCATCGGTGACGTTTACATAAATTATGCACACTTGCCGACAACACGCCGCGTTTTCCGCACCCAGTTCAAACTTCACGTACCGTTGGCCGAACTGGTGCGCAGTGCTGAACCAAGCCGACAAAGGACACTCAGCAATGCCCTTATCTGGATTGAGTCTGGATGGTCAATTTACCTTGGGGATCGTGGTGCAGTACACACATCAATTACTGGAGACATAATGTGGTGGCAGAAGATCTGAATGTGAGCTGGCCGCATCTACAAAATTAGCCGAAGGGAAAGGCGCGAACTGGTCCCCATTTAGAAGGAGGTTCAGGGAGAGTGCCATACGAATGTGTTCTAGTCCAATCAGAGGGCCTTCGCATAGGCTCACAAGTCTCCAGAAACACAACGTGATAGTTGTACTCTGCAGATGCCTGGCATTCAATGAAGCGTGACCATCCCATTCGAGTTGGGCGGCCAGCGGCCCTTGATCCTGTTTGGTGATTCCATGAAATCCGGTAGTGTAAATGACTATATGACTCAGTGCTCAGCAACCAATCGATCGCCGGGCTCTCCTTCGCCAACGTGCTGTGTGCGTGCTTCTCTCCGAGACAGAACCGCCTTGAGTTCGCCGTTCGATGTCTTCAGCGTCAATCTGGCACACTCCCCGCTCTTTTTCACCTTTCACTTCGTCTATTATCACCTTCCCATTTGTGCTCCACCATTATCATATCTACACAATTCCAGTGTGATTGAAACATGTATCATGCACGTCAGTCACGTGCTCATGATGAAAACCTGAAGCGAAGGCAAAGGAGGCAATGCATTGGGAGTGCCGAAACGTCGCTTGACAGTCTACGGTTGTCAACTGGCTGGTTGGTGGTATACTTATGGGAAACTCTGCTTCCGCAGGTGAGTGGTGTTCACCATCTTTTATTGACATGTGCTGGTGCCTACGACTCATAGCCTCTACTCTAAGTGCATGGACATCCTTTAACTTTGCCCGAAACGTTCACTTTTATGTCCTTATTGGCAACGAGCTGGTCCGAGCTTCAGTCAAGCCCGACGACAACCATGCCAATCTGTTTGCAATTCTTCAAGAGGATCCTATCGTGTCTAAATTCATCCCCGCCAAGGCTACATTCAGCAATTTTTCCTTCTATCAGCTGCAGGATCCAGTGCTATTTGCCCGGCATCAGCTACCCGATGTCGACTCAGACGAATTTCTATGACAAGCCAAGCAGAGATGTAAAGAAACAGGGAATAGGTTGCACGTTGAACCTGTTGCAACACTGGTTCATGTCTTAGCAGAAACATTCTCTCCTGACTATGCTTACTTAGTCATTGAACCTCCAAACCGTAAGTACCGCAATTTGTCAGGTGCGGGTATACGCTGACCGAGCGCGTTAATTCATAGGGTCGCTGGTGTTGATCGATGCGACCAAGGGATTGAGAGACGATCATACCAACTTGCTCAGGCATCTACAAGTAGTGGTCAAGCGCTTGGGGGAGTGGGATCCAGCTGATGTGCAGGAAAATCTGAAGGGTGGTGTTTTCAGCAAGGACATCACTGCGCTGCTGCATGAGTTCGGGGAAATTCAGGACGTGCTGGCACAGCCCCGCTGGTATAAGGCATGTGAAACAAACGCTGATTTACTCAATGCTGACATTGGGTTGTTCAGCCGAACGACAAGAAAGACGACCAGGATTTTCAATTTGCACAGAGACGGTATCAGATGCAATTTGAATGTGTCTTTGCTGCCGACGAGACTAATTCACGCACGCTGGTCTGCTCACGTGAAGTTGGAGCGTTCTATAACCTTCTCAGGGGTTTCAATGAGGATGTAATGAGGATCGCGGGCTATAATATTTCTTGGTCTCTCAAAATTAGCAACTTCGCTATCCCCTTCATCCAACCTCCATTTTTCTCCCTCCTTTCTCGTCACTTTGAGTATCAGCAGTGGGTACTACTTTCGGTCTTCATCAACAACCATTGATATTCACTTGTCTACAGGAATAAATCATGGCGCTTCCCAATATTTGTGGCCGATGTTAATCACCCAAAGACTTTTCAGAAACTCGTACCCAGAAGTGGTTGCCTGGTTTTCTCTTCTCAGTTTGACATCCCATTTGTCATCAGCGATGTTGTCTCTGATGGGTGGCAGAGTAACTGCTCTCGAATGATCATTCAAGCGACCGCACTTGTGCGTGTGGGGAATTTCTTCTACAACCAAGCTCCAAGAAGAAATTTCCTGTGGTAGCACTCTATCTGGACGCCAATATGGTTGTATATCGCTATATCGCAATGCAAACTGAAGGCGTCAATACCGAAGGTGATCATAAGCCGGTTAGTGACGACGACAGTGTCAGGATTAGCCGCTGAAAAGAGTGCAGGTGTCTATTCATGAACAAACCTTCGACCTTAGAGATATGCATGAACAGGTGGATTTTCTGCGACAGATGTATAACCTTGCAGCATACATCACTGCATTGTCGGGTGAATTGGACCTGTCCAAGAAGGAATACCTGCATGCCGTTCATAAAGCTGGGAAAAAACTGAAGTTACTCTCCACTGAAAACCGGACAAAGACGATGGGTAATTCTACCGTTCAGTTGATAACGGAGGAATCCGAGGGGTTGCAAGATGAAGAAGACCTTGGTATTTTTGAGGCTGATGACATTCAAAACATTTTGTGCCAGATGGATCATCTGATCGAGTTTGTCCCATATCGAGTCAGAGTTTTCATGGCTCTACAGTGGCATTTACACTAATTCTGTCATAGCACCCTCACCTTGCTGTGACCACGAGCAAGACAGAAGACAGGCATGGATACCTCAAGCTCGTCAAACAAGAGGAGGTCAATATTTTACGATACCTCACGGGGATCCAATCACCGTCAAACCACACTATCTCTGGTGTTGAATTCTGGCCTGTGGAAGGAGGCACAGTGATCTTGATGCCTGCCGCCGGTGGTTGGCTGACCTCGTTGAAGAATCCTGATAAACAATTGTGGTCCGTTGCACTTCAGCTAGTCGAAGCGGTTGCATTCATGCACGAGCATAATGTTGCTCACATGGACTTGAAGCCGCGCAATGTCATCATCCCGCCGGAAGGGGGGTGTCTGTCCATCATCGACTTCAGTGTCTCCATTCGCGTCCGTCACCCAGATGCCACATATAGGGGAGTTGTCGGCACGGAAGATTATATCGCTCCAGAGGTTCGCGAAGGATGGTACAAACCGATGCTGGCCGATCTGTGGAGCTGCGGCAGAATGCTAGAAGAATTATGTGTTGGTTGTCATCCCTCGGCAGATCGAGCGACACTTCTTCGAATATCCAAACAACTTGCGGATCGAAATCCAGGAGCATGCCCGAAGATGTCTACTGTACTGGAATGGATGGCTCTGTCCGGGTGGGGCGACAATGATGTGTCGGACGTCGTAATGTGCATCTATATCCCTCACGGTTCTCCGTCACACTTACAATGACTGATGTACCCAGGGGTTCCCCGACAATACATACACTTGCACACCGGGATTGTCTCCAGTCATCAACGACGGCTTGATGTGCCCTGCAACATTCGATGATTCTGTTGTCATGCTCGAGATCGCTTATCGGCCTTGTATACATTTGCCGGATGCTGAGTAGATTCAAGGTAGTACCGTGATTCCAAATGCATGCATACCCATGAGTCTCTGCCACCTGCACACATTTCTCAGGCTGGTCATCTTGAGCACAGCCGAATTCCAGTCCCACTGCATCCTTCCAACCCCGACATCTATTTCTTGGCCCACCCACCATCACCACTCATTGAGCCCAGCTGCTCGTCAAGGGCCCTTGCTCGTTACCACCATGGCTGCCTTTTCAAGTCTGATTGCTTGTCAGCCCTCCAGTTGTGTTTCGCCAAGCCCCATAGCCCACTGACCACCACAACCACCTCTCGCAGAGCCCAACCCCTCGTCAGAGGCCCCCATTGTATTCGTCATTGTTCGGAACCAAGTCCACGTCGTTCAGCGCGCATAGTCGTGGACCTCGCCTTGCCGCAGTCACTGTGCACACTTTTTCTGTCGTCAAGAACGATGTAACTAGAACTGGCCGGGATTAAGTCAACGTTGACAGTATCGTGAACGACCTGTCAAGGCGCAAACGCAGTACGCTGAAAATGATACTGGATGAGTGTACTGTGTCTGATTCCCCCAAGGGGCCCAAGTGCAGAGCATGTAGTAACGCTCTCAGTTCGACTCCCGATGTTGCGACGTCGCTCGCTGGAACTAGCAGGGCCAATGAGTCGTGTTGTTTTCAGATGGTTCGAGAGTGAATACAAGTACACGACAGAGTAGATGAGACAATCAAACAAGAGCACGCTAAATTGACGATGGGCCCTGACACAAGCAATGTTCAATCCTCCTGCTTGATTTCCGCAGGCACTCTGAGGGTTGAGTGAGCCAGTACGCCATCGTGACGACCCAAGACTTAATGTCGTTCGCCTGCCTGCAAAGAGAGGGTTTAGGAAACGATTGAGGGGGAGCGTCGATCAAGTAGTTTACCTTCGAGATCCAGCATCCCTCTATGGATGTCCGTGCGTCCAAATGATACGATCATATCATAGAATGTGGAAGATAGCAGGACAGTGCCATCGTGGCCTCCACTATTGCTGGACGCCGTGCAGTGACATAGTACATGGGAAGAGACGGATCTTGTCCAGTGAATGAGCATTTGTGAGTGGTAGCACTCGAATCAACGAGCGGCCAGGCTCATATAGATATGGTATGAGCGTGGTGGGGGTGGTGAGTGAGTGGTGACACTTGACATGGCTGGTGCATCACCGGCGGTGGTCGAGATAGTGAAGGCATCGGCTCACACTTCGCTGTGGCAGGTCTTGCGGTCACGTGGAACACAAGACGTGCAAACACCCACCTCATCAGTGCCCAGTTTGAGTACAAGTAACAACGTCGACCCCATGGAGATCCCTCAGCTCCATGCTATGGGGTGTCCACTACTGCCAGGGACTTCGGCTCCCTCTGTGGTGGATCCAGAGACTTTGTCTCTCTGGGTCCCTCGTTTTTTGCTGTGCTTCCCATGCCGTGGCGTGGGACCTCAAGCCCTGTGAACCCAGAGAGTTCGTGTCTCTTGTGTTCGCCTCCAGCCATTCTTCAAGCTATGCTCTGGGCCACCATCCTTCCTCTCTGCCCGGATCTCTATCGCTACTGGGAACTTTGACTCCGTCGGCGGCGGACAGAGACTTTGACTCTCTGGCCCCTTTGTCTCTGGTGCCTCGAGCTGCACCCCATACTGACACTGTCCCCAGGATCCCTCAGCTCCGCGCAGTTGGTCCCTATCGCCGCTGGGGATTTCGACTCCTTCAGCGGTGGACCCAGAGACTTTGACTCTCTGGTCTTGTTCCTCGAGTTGCACCCCGCACCAACATTGACTCTGGGATCCATCAGCTCCACGCTGTCTGTCCCTATTGCTGCCGGGGACTTTGACTCCCTTGGCGGTGGACACAGAGACTTTGGCTGGTTCCTCAGGATACATCCCGCACCACCAGGATCCCTCAGCTCCGTGCCATCGGTTCCTATCACTGCCGGAGACTTCGACTCCCTTGGCGGTGGACCCAGAGACTTCGACTCTCTGCCTCATTTGTCTCTGGTTCCAGCACATTTCTCGATAATCTTGGCTCTAGATCTGTGCGGAGTTTAGAATTCCCAAAACGAGAACAGCAGACGGAACTCTCGCACAGGATCTGGTGTACTTCACATGGCAGGGGGTATGTCCAGTCATGTGAGACGAGTGGTAGCTCGATACGGTAGCTCCAAGCATGGCTACGTGCTATCAATGGGGAGGCGTGACATGAGTCAAGCAGGCGTGAGTGGCAGATCGAGCTAGTAAGAAAATTCTCATTGATATGTAGTCATATCTGACTTACTTTACTTTAATTTTGTTGTCTTCATGGTGTAACTGCTAATATGCATCAGTTTTACTCCGAGCGTTGGTTCAACTCCTGTCTAGGTAACTTTTTGCAAACACAATTTGCAGTGCGAAAATGATGTGGACTACCTCCAGATACATTCTAATTACACACAACTTAACATTTTTGTAGCCTATAAGATCCCGACATTATGTGTGGGATGAAAACTGACCTGGCTCAGCCGGCACAGACCACAATCAGCCATCAAGCATCACGTGACTGGACATACCCCCTTCTATATGAAGTGCACCAGACATTATAGGGCACGACTGCCTAACACGCCCGTTTTGGTAGGCACGTCAAACTTCAAAGTCAGCTGTCGTGCCCTTGACTTCAGGAACGAGACTAATTTCTCAACAGGAACCATCTGATTCCCAAGGAGAAGAGGTCGCCTGATTACATGTACACGACTGCGAAAGGGAGGTCGCTACGTCAGATGCTGACGTTTTCATACAGGTTATTCTCACTAACCTCGGGTGCTACGCGGAGCATGCCTCTACGCATCCAAGATTCCGTTCCTGGAACAAGACTGGCTTCGTGCCAGTCCAAATCTTGCTGGGGACTTTGCGTCCTTAGTGGGCTCTCTGTCGGATTTCGCATCTGATGTCTACCTCGCATTTTCATTGTCGTACCCAGACCTGCCCGCCGCTTCCCCCGGACTTCAAATCCCGTGCGCCTTTTCCCCACTACAGGCAAAAAAATAACACTGGTTTAACACATGTGCCTGGCGGTGCAAGTCACTCCGCTGGATCGGTTGTTCTTCTCGGACGAAATAGTTGATTCAGGTGTATCCCTCTTCCCAAGTGATATGAAAAGGGCAATTGGCAGCTCATCGGGCAGTGGGATTCTCATGCACCAAGGCACTGGATATGGAGCTAGGACGCCCATGACGGTGGTCCAGATAGGTTAACGGCACCCCGACTGATGTAAAATGAGGCCAAGTGTGGAACCAAGGCAGAAGGTGTCTTTGTTTTTTGTTATTTGTCCTTTCGTTGCCTTGTGAGTGGTAGTCGCAGGTGGCAGTGGCGATGAGACGACTGTCGGGCGAAAAACTTTGTCGTCCCGTCTGCCGAGACGTCCGGAAATCCGGGGCACCACCGAGGTAGGCAAGTTGCTTCTCAAAAGAAGCATTGCTGATTATCTGTGTGAAGATCTTTCCTGATTGTTGCACCTCCCAGCATTCTTATCGCAATTCTATCTTGGACAGCTCTTACATTCTCAATCCATGCCCACCGACGGTGAGTGCAACCTACTGGGTTTCCACATGTCCATGACTACTTTTTCAGAGGAAAAGGCTGCTGCAAGTAGAGAATTACGATACAACCATCGCGTATTCAAGTATTTGCGGGTGTTTAAGGATTCAACGTCATGGGAGCGATCAGACATTACAAAGACTTAGAAAGGTGGTCAGTGGGGATCCAGTATCACCAATCTACCTAGCGAATTTATGGAAGTCAAGGTGGCCCTAATGAAGCTCCATGTGTATAAGGTGAGTAAGATGTATACTGCAATATCTCAGACGCTTCCCCTCATCTCCAGCTGGGCAACGGGAAGGAACTTCAACGCGCAGAGATAGATCACCCAGAGGAGTTCCATAGCGTCTTTGTACCTGACATTGGTGGCACATGCCCACATCATCAAGTCGTCAAGCCTGCTGAATTCAACGCATTCTCTAGCGTTCTCAACACCTTCAACAGAGATGTGCAGCGGATCGCCAGCGATCCATCTTTGGCTCTGAAGGCAACCAGCTTCGTAACGCATTTCATGTATCTGTCTTTTTTCTCTTTGATCTCTCAGACACATTCGTACCACGTGTACGTACCTCTGCATGCTTACATAAACAACATCAATGATCTATGCTGTCAGCGAGACATCATGGAAATTTCCTGTATTCATCGAAAATCCAGGCCCATTGGATGAGCTACGAACTTTCACTCCTCGAAGTGATTGTATATGTATGGTCGTTTCAACTTCACACAGTATCCCATTCGTGATCTGTGAAGTCATCTCAGACTCGAAGGAGCGCGACCGCTACCGACTACTTGTTGAAGCAACCGCACTTGCGCGCGTGGGTCAATATCTTCTTGTACCTCACTCTAAAAAGAAGTTTTCCGTGATCGCATTGTATCTGGATGCTAACATGATTGTCCACCGGTACATCGTGATGGAAACTAAAGTTGCGAATGTCAACGGGTATGATCAGCCAGTTAGTGACCACAAATGTATTAGGAATAAGCCGCTGACAAGTACATAGGTGACCATCCATGAGCGGGCCTTCAACCTCAGAGAGAGGTATGAACAGGTGGAATTTCTGTGCCAGATGCACAACCTCGCAGCATACATCATCGAGTTGTCAGACGAACTGGACAAATCAAAGACACTCCTTCTACGTGCAGCTAGTAAAGCTGGCAGAAAGCTTGACTTGCTTTCCAGCCAGACGAAGGTGACAAGCAATACAACCATGTACTCAATAAGGGAGGAATCCATGCAGGGCAGGGGGTTGCAAGTCATCATGCCATGATGGACATGGATTGGCTGGCGCGATGTTGATATCCAAGCACTTGATCGAGGCTGATCCCAGTGTAGAAGTCATTCGAAGAAAGAACTGCTTGTTGCTGTTCCCACTTTCTTGAATATCCATGTACCCATCGTTGCGATTGAATTTGAATCTCTTCTATGCCACGATCGAATCCAAAGGTCTGACTATGCACACTAGACGCCGAGACAGAGAGGAACAAGGATGACATCGCCCATCTAGAAATGTTGGAGGAGCACTGCGAGGAGCACGAGAAAGCATACGAGGTTCGCCTTCTGTTTCAACACCTCCCAACCACCCGTCTAATCTCATCTACCTGATTAGGAAGTGAAAGCTGCAGCCGAGGAAGCTGTCAAAGACCAAACCACGCACAAGAAACAAGCGGTCAGTCTCGAAGAGCGTTGCAAACACACCAACAGCAAGGCGAAAAAGTTGAAGAAGGCACTGCAGGAGGTGGGTTTCACCTATTCCCTTTTCCGTTGCGTGACTTCCTAGACGCTGATCGTTCATCCTTGTAGGACGAGCAAGCGAAAGCTACTGGTGAACGTACGATTCAAGAGAGCACCACCAAGATTGACCGAAAACGCGCAGAGATCGAGGAGCACGAGGTCAACCTGAAGAAGGAAGAAGACGTTCTCGAAAGCATTCGAGATAGTCTGAAGGGTACATCATGTATGCCTGTCCCTCCGCGATCTGACTTACGCTTCGCAACAGATAAGACGCAGGTGTTTCATGATCAGATCGAGATCAAGCAGAAGGAACTTCAGCCATGAATTAACAAGATCAACGCCAAGGAGGCCGAGATCGATGTAGCGACGGGCGAGCGGGACGCACTGGCAAAGAAGGCGGCTGGTCTCAAGGACGCAGTCAAGAATGCCCAAGACGACCTTCAGCAACAACAAAGAAATGCAACAAATGCAATGGACTTAGCAAGAAATCTATCAGAACCCTCTCAGGACCTCCTACAAATGACACACTTTTCCCTAACCTCCGCAGTCTGCATCTCAATTATCCGCATAAAGCCATAAGCTTGTTTGTTCGGCCCATCCAATCCCTCTTTTCTCTCAATGTCAAGTTATGTAGCCACTATTCATTCCAAAATTCCATCAATGTATTTGCCAAGGTCCACACAAATATCACGAAGCTGTCGATCGGCATGGATGCTTATGGGTGGATTGCCTGGGATAGCATCAACACGAAATTCATCTGTCGCTGGATGAATCTGCAAAGGGTTGCATGTGGTAGAACCTTCCTGGATATCAGCGCTCTCGTGCATCTGTCTCAGATGCGGTTGACCAAGCTGAGTTTTTCAGTGAACGATGTGATGCCCCACCAGATCCATCCTTTCGGCTCGCCCCTCGTATTTCCCCACCTGCGTGACCTCCAATTACGCTCTCTGGATCCATGTTCACATCTTCTCTCTCGCGTCCGACTGCTGGCCACCACAATCTACATCCACGATTGTCCTTCCAAACAAGATCTTTCCTTTTTCTTCATCAGCCTTCAGACATGCGGCATTGGTCACACTCTCGAGAAATTGTTGTTAATTGAAGGATACATAACTCCTTTGGATGCCTCAGGCGCAGAGGACAGGCCCACACTTGTTTTGGAAGACCTGCAACCATGCATGCCGTTCAGTAAACTATGCGAGCTGTAGGTCGATATAGAGTGGAAAGTTGCTCTGACGGACAGGGAACTGCTCTCGCTCTTGCCCGTATGGCCTCTTTTGCGAACTCTCTGGGTAAACCTGCACTGGGGCTGGAACACGCTGGGTGGAATCACACCAGAAGGACTGCTGCGGCTTTTACAGGCATATCCGCTACTTCATTGGACCGGCCTCACGATGGACACACGAGGTTATACTGAATACCACATATCGCCGACGAACCTCGGGTCTGCAATATCACCCTTGTTATTCATCAACCTCATCGACTCTTTTATTGAAGAAGAATCTGTGTCGGCCATCGCGCCTGGCCCTCCGTGCCCTTTTTCAACTTGGGGCGACAAGTGTGGATTGTCTTCGCTGCATCGGAGCGTATACAAGGAACGTTGGAACGATGTGGGTCAACGCACAGAGCACGCTCTACAGCAACGTTCCTGATACTATGTATGGTTCTCTTGTCATTGCCATTCATTCAATTGCCTCACGCAAGAGATCTTGAAATAGGTCACTCACGCCGATCCACAGTGCAACATGGGCCAGCTTCAAACGTTGTTCATAAACTTGCATGATTAAAATTTCATTCAGTCGACACCATAGGAACTTGGCACCAAATTTTGTCTAGTAGGTGCACTTGTAATATGATTTGGCCCCAGGTGTCCAAGATATTGGCAAAGTATCGTCAAGCGCTGTGAACTATGCTGGTTCGTTCCATCACATGGATGCCGTTTGATGTGGATTAGATCGTTGTGGAGTTTAGAATTCCTGAAACAGAACCCGCGATCAACCAAGACCTGCCACCCGTGAAGCGAATCCATTACGCATGGGGCTGGGTGGGCTTGTGAAAAGGGGCCTTGTGCAGCCTGTGGTTCGGTGAAGAATGGACCTTGGCGGCATATTGCATGGCTGAGGGTTCCTCAGTGATGAGCATCTCTGCTTTGTTCTTGACGAGCCTTTCATGCCATCACTAGAATGACATCCTTCGAGGAGATATCTTTCATGATCGTAATGCAACGCTGGAGATCCTCGACGTTGGCAGCAGGAGGGGTGTTGTCCACTCTTGCAATAACAGATCCACAAGGATGGACAACACCTTCAGACGACTGATGGCCTAACTGTCCAAGCACAGCATCAGACAGCATGGGGTACTAAGCTGGGACAGTGTTGACTTGGGCTAACTGGTATGCGACGTCTGTGGCCACCCTCTGTTCGAGCTGCTCATGACTCGGTCCTTGATGAGCAGCACGACTGGTGGCTCTTTCCGATCCAGCTGATGATACCACGTGCGCCTTAACGATAAACATCTGAGTCAGCGAAGGCGACCGAGCTTCTTTCCAGATGGCTGGAGTATGATCTCAGTGTGGACAAGAGTGCAGATGAATGAATCAGTGTTTTACATCGAATCTCCACTCTTTGTCGGGTCCGCTGTCTCGCTTTCTTTCCAGGCAGGTCGCTCATGTTGGCGTTCCAGGGTTTTTTGCTAAGATCATTAGCTACCCTCGAGGAAGCGTTCATAGATCAGTTTATCGCAGCGGACGACCACTTCCAAAGTAATCCCTTGTCCTCTGTGTGTCAGAGGGGTTCTCATATTCGTTTCAGACCCATCTGTCGTGCCGATCGATGTCAACGACTCGTGGAAGTCTACATTGATTAGAGACCTAGTGATGAGACTACAGAGACACTATTCTTTATTGCTTCTAAAGTCCCGGCATACATATACCCACGGTATACAATGGTAAGGAGGGAGGGGGCGACGCGGTCTGCCCACAAAAATACAGAAAGGGAAAACAATGGGAGCTTGGCGGACGAATGTCGATCATCACCCACATTTCCCATCAAACCGGGGCCCTCTTTTCTTTTCTTGCTGTAAACCACGGACCTTGCGAGTGCGAGATTCACCTCTTGCAATCCATTCACGTAACTGCTGACGCTTCATTGAGCATCGTGTAGAAGCCCTCAATGATGATGACATGGTGCAAGGTGGTGATGGGGATCGTGTCTGGCATCGGGTCTTTGAAAGCGTGGTCGAACAAGGGGCATACACTTCCCACGGCGTCATCATGGGCAATTGCATATCTGTCCATACTGACAAGAAAATCAGATCAGACGCTATTGACCATCAGCTGGAGGAGGACTCCAGGAAACTTCGCGGGGAGTGCAGAATATTACTTCTAGGTACGTCATCCTCCCTGCCCTCTGGGCACCTCTTTCCCGCTCACTCTTGCCTGTCTTGTCATTACACGATCGATCCCGTTCTAGGCTCTGGAAAATCAGGCAAATCGACCATTGTGAAGCAAATGAAGATAATTCACCAGAACGGTTTCATAGACAAGGAACTTATGAGCCAACGACCCACCATTTACCAAAACATGCTGGACAGCACCCAAGCCATCATTCTCGCGATGTGCAAGATCGGTCTCGACTGCGTAGTCCCAAGCAACCATGTCCATCTCTTCGTTTCTCTTTCGAGTTCTACCCCATATTCATCTTCGTCACCTTAGGTCAACACAGACCGGATCTTTGACTACCAGGATCATTGACTACCGAATTGACCCCACACTGATGTTTGAGTTTTCCCCTGAAATCGCCGAAGCCATACATTAACTCTGGAAAGACCCCATCATCCCTCAGCTCATGGACCATAGTAGTGGGACAATGGATGTGTCATTGCCAAGGGAGCAGGGCAGGTGAGACGACGGACGACGACGAGACGATGTGTCATCGCCGTTGTCGGTCATCGTCGCTAAGGGAGGGGTGGGGAAAGACAGAGAGTGGGAGAGGGAGGAGGAGAGGGATGGGCAAGGGAGAGGGCAAGAGTGAGGGCGAGGGAGAGGGGGAGGGCAAGAGGACGAGGCGATGTGTCATCGCCGAGAAAGCAGGTGGGCGAAGCCTTTGTGAGGGAGAGGGCAAGGGAGACAGTGACAGAGACGGTGACAAAGACAGAGATGGAGATGGAGATGGCGAGAGAGACGGCGAGGGCGAGACAACGGATGAGGCGTGTTGTCGCCATTGGTCATTGTCGCTGAGGGGGAGGGGTGGGCTGAGGATGGGCAAGGGAGAAGGCGAGGGCGAGAGGACGAGAGGACACAGATGCGATGGCGTCGTGTTGCTGAGGGAGACGGATGGGTGAAGGTGAGAGGACGGGGACAAGGCGACCATAGGGTGAGTGAGAGCGTGGGAGTGGTGTCACCTAGGGAGAGGAATAGGCGAGGGTGAGAGGACGACTCGGCAACGGGTCGTTGTCGTCATTGTTGTTGTTGTTGTTGTTGTCACATTGGAGAGGAAAAGGGAGAGGGAGAGGGAGAGGGAAGGTCGTCGCGAGACTTGCGCGAGACAAGGGCGAGAGCGATCGAGCGCTTGAAAAGGAAACAGGTGGCGTTGGATGACTTCATGGACGAGCAGCGCGCCGACAAGTCAACCTCATAGGGTGGCAACCGGTTAGGACCGGTCGCAACCATGTAGCGCAACCGTATGTGACCGGTCCTCACCAGTTGCGGTCCAGTTGCGTGAAATCGAGGGAAGTGAAAAACCAGTCATGGTCCGGTTGCGCCAAAAAAGACAATGAAAACCGGACCGGACCAGACTTTAAAACACTAGGGACAGGTGAGGGAAAGGGACAGGTGAGGGTGAGGGTGAGGGCGAGAGGACGAGGCGACGTGTTGTCGCCATCATCGGTCATCATCACTGAGGGAGGGAGAGGGCGAGAGGGCGAGAGGGCGACAGCGAGAAGATGAGGTGACATGTCATCACCGTCATCGCTGAAGGAGAGGGGTAGGCTGAGGGAGAGGTGGGCGACAAGTCATCATCATTGCAAGACAAGGGCGAGAGCGTGGGCGAGGCGTTGGGCGAAGGCAAGAGGACGAGAGCATGGGAGTGGCATGGCCGAGGAGAGGGGATAAGCGAGGGCAAGAGGATGACAAGGCAACAGGTCATTGTCATTGTCACGTCAGAGAGGGGAAGGTCGTCATGAGACGAGGGCAAGCGCTTGAGGAGACAGTTGATGCTCACGCTTGAGAAGGAAAGACGCAGCGATGGGGCTTGAGCACTCACAGACGAGCAGTGCGCACACTGCGTCGTAGTCGCAATGACCCATTTTGGTAATTGAGTGCACTTGACGGCGTTGTGCAAGTTGCGAGATGGTCTGGTAAAGGTCGGCAACCGGTCGCACGAAGGACCAGTCGCAACTGGTCGCAACCGCAGCTGCAACCAATGAGCACCAGTCTTGATCGGTTGCAGTTGCGGTTGCACAGAATTGAGGATTCTAAAAGACCGGTTATGGTCCAGTTGCACCCAAAAAGGGCAAAAAACCAGACCAGACCAGACTTTAAAACACTAGGGCTCGAGGAAACATGGTGGGTGCAGCTGTCAAGCGATCGGGCTCAAAGGGGGCAGAGGGGGTGTGGAACGAGCTGTTGTGCTCAGGAAAACACAGCAGGGGTGGTTGTCGAGCAACTGGGCTTGAAGGAGGACCGATGGGGTGCAAAACAAGCCATTGGGCCCGAGGGAACACAGCGGGAACAGCTGTTGAGTGATCTAGCTCAAAGGAGGGGGGAGTAGGCATCAAATGAGTCAGGGGGCTCACCGAAACACGGCAAGGGTGGCCGTTGAGTGACTGGGCTCGAAAGAGGGGGGAAGGGGTGTGAAATGTGTTGGGGGCTCACTGAAACACAGCAAGGGTGGCCATCAAGTGACTGTGCTCAAAGGAGGGC
Organism: Strobilomyces echinocephalus; assembly: GCA_038090115.1. Classification (NCBI taxonomy): domain Eukaryota; kingdom Fungi; phylum Basidiomycota; class Agaricomycetes; order Boletales; family Boletaceae; genus Strobilomyces; species Strobilomyces echinocephalus. Next base: position 3,163 of record JBBPMC010000109.1, on the reverse strand, counting down.
TGATGGGGTGAGAAACAAGCCATTGGACTTGAGGGAACATGGCAGAGGTGGTCGAAGGAGGTGTAAAACGACCCGTGGAGCTCAAGGAAACACAGTGGGGACAGCCGTCGAGCAATTGGGCTCAAAGGAGGGCAGAGGGGGTGTGACATGAGCCATTGGGCTTGAGGGCGCAAGGGAGTGCGATGGCGCTGGACGACAGGTGGGGTTGAGGTGGGGCAATAGGAACAACCAGCATCACATGTCACACTCGCTCACAAAAAAAAACACAAGTCCCTTGGGACTAGGATAGGGTATCTACATAATTACTAATCTACCCTAGTACCTTACTATGGAACTGTGTCACTGTGACACACTGTCGTGCCCTGTGGACACTGTGGGTGCCAAGTGCCTGTCACACTGCCAGGGTGCAGTGCTGTAAGTCACTGACGTGCTGTAATAAGTCTGTAATTTAGGCGAGTTCCTGAGAATCCTGTACCTAAAATGGAGTTTTGCTGATGCTGCCTAACATTCTCAGCTCCAGTCCCCTGCTAGTGAGCCAGGCCCACCTGAGAATATCAGGCCCCCCTCATTTAACCTATGGCAGATCTGACTGACTTTCTCAGCTTGTTCATTTTATTTATTTATCACAGGCCTATCTGTCTCTATCACACCATTTTCCATCCAATGATCTATGGGCCTGCCAACAGGCCCCTCTGTTAAACATGGCCTTTTTACACACAGGCTCATTGATCTGATCAGTATATAATAACTACAGTATGTGGAGTTTTTTGTTCTAAAAGGCTCATCCCTTCTGCATTCATTGTTGTACTCAACCTTGCCATCAACTTCCAAACCTTGTATAGGCTGTTTGAAAAGCCTTTCTGAGCTTGAACCAGAGCTCAAAGCATTTGGAAGTGACCCTGTTTGCCTTACCACCACACTCAAGCCATCACAAATGCCCCACTTGACAAGTCTCTATGTGCACTCCAGCATTGTGAACCACCTAAATGTTTCCTTATATGCAAGATCACAATAAGCTTCAATGAATCCCACTGTGTACTTTGTGTGGAAGGACCAACATTGCATTCAAATTAACCGACTGATAGCCCTAATGGCCAGGAACTCGACAACATCCTGCTTGCCACACTGAACAAATGTTCAATGCCTTATCGTTCATGAAGCATCTCATGCAAGATATTTACACAGGAATCCACATCTCTGACTACATGACGATCAATTGGTGCATCTCACCATGTCTCACTTCTTATCCAACCTGATCCAGCTCTTGCAGTTCATAATTGTGCACTTGCTGGACTGACATACCATGATACTGTTAACACCATTGGGCTGTCAATATGACCCTGGAGCTCTGGAGTTTGAGCTGTGCTCATCGTGATTGAATATTGAATGCTGAAGGCATGAGTACTGTCTCTGATGCAGCTAATGAATGGAGGATGAATGCCAGCCCCCAGCACCAATTTAGAACCGCAGACCATGCCTGGAAGTGCCCTTTTGCCATGCGTCAATGACTAGACTAACGGGAACTCCCAAGCAGCAGAAATTGCCTGTAAACCATGCTGTCACTATGTTCATGCATGTACACTAGACTAGTATCGGGAGGTCGTCAGTCGTTACTCAACGGATTAGATCATTCTATTGAGCAGACAACTTGAGCACTTCCCACAGAAATTGCTCCTTGCCCAGCCTGCGCCCCACCTATCCGAGCATCGCCGACCCTGTCTAACTCGCCTTCTCTGCCGCCCGTTCCTCAGCTGTTCTCATCCTCCTATGCCTCCTCAATGTAGCTCAACTCAGACTGTTTCCACTTCGCAGCCCGACTTGTCTTGGATGGCGAATACTCGGGTTCCCCCTCCACAGTTGGGATATGCCTCAAGGGCGTCTGTGTCCCTGCCATGCGCCATGCCTGGGTGTGCCGCATGATCTCACGCTCCCTGAAATCCTCGGCAGCCTCGCGCATCCCAGCCAACACCTCGTTCGCCTCCCGCAGACTGCTTACGTGCGCATACACAGCTTCAACTACACTGAATGCCAGGCCGTGGTTCATGGACATGTGTGCGAGGAGCGAAGTGAGGCTGAAGGAGGACATTAGGGAGACATCGGAAGGGTGTGGGGTGGGCACCAATGTAGTTTGGGCAGGGCCAGGAGGCGCGTACGTGTGTGCGTGCACGGAGAGAGACATGGAACTGGGAGAAATGATACTGGGGCCCAACCGCGCAGGGACCACCTGAAGCGCGGGGTCTCCACCATGCCTCTCCGCACACCATGCGACTCGTCGAGCAACTGTGCATGCACAGACGCAGGGAATGACCACCGGGGCATCAATGACAGCGAGTGTGAGTATGCAGAGGTGGAAGAGGAGAGCGCGACAAGATCTACACTCAGCACGTTCCACGCGCAATCGTCCCCAACAGATCGCCATTCCATGTGCACTGCTTTTGCCTTTGAATGCAGCTCATCTTTTGCTTTGAGTGTCTGCTGGGGCTTGAGCATTGGTTTCGCCACCGGTGGGGAGAGATCAGCCTGGACCTCGGGTGAGGAGGGGCAAAGGGGCAACCACGTTGACGCAGGTGGCGCTGGGAGCTTGGACTTAGAATATACTTTCGGGGCGCGCCTCATGGAGGGGTCAGAAAGCGGTGTAGCGACGACACGCTTCACCGAGGGCACCCTAGAGCCAGAACGACCCACGTCTTCACGCCGTTCCGCAACTGCGCATCGGTTGAGCTGTTCACCGGCTACGCAGTCCAACGGTAGATGGGGTTTGGGCTGGCTGAAAGGGTGGTGTGAGATCTCAACAACATCACTCTTCGTTCCTCGTTTGGCTTGCATGGGAAGCCACAGTGGTTTATCTCCACGTTTCCCATACTTTCTATTGTCCTCTTCTCTGATTTCGTTGCCTTTTGTGAGAGGCAGCGCGAGGGGTACGTGACCCACGGGATTGACCAATACTCGGTCATGAAGTGAATCCATCACAGGGAGAGGCACCAATGGTGGGATGGCCGTAACGACGGGGGCTGGCTGAGCTCGTAGTGAGAGGCCTTGTATCACTTCAGGGGACCCCATCTGAGGGTCTCTTAGACACATCTTTTACTACCAAAAGATGTGTCTAAGAGACAAGTTTTCTGTGTGTCGTCACAAACTTTTCAAGGTGTTTTGGGAATGTGTT
>JBBPMC010000108.1:15003-43382 GCA_038090115.1 Strobilomyces echinocephalus | reverse complement strand
ACTCGAACCTGGGACTCCCAACAGTACTGGGACGTCTTAACCACTAGACTACCCGGCCTTATCACTGTCTGAGATGTGTGGATATAGGATTCCAACAATGTCATCACTGTTTTCATATCTCAGGTCAGTACACTCTTTATCTGTGCATCATGACTCACATCAAGCATGTCATCTCCTGTACCAGCAATGTGTCCAGCACAGTCATAAAACTGTGCACATGGATTTCAGTTTCTGCTTCCCCCAGATATTTCAACAACCCTCTGACAGCACCTTCTTCATCAGTCATGCAAGCTCTGTCTCTGCATCATGGTACCACTGCTCTAGTTGATCCTTTTCCACAGTGAGCTTCCAGATCTCCTTGTCCTTCACTTCCACAACATTTTTCAGGCACACTCTGTCCTCACACATCTTCATCAATGCCTTGATCCCACCATCATTGTGGTTGTCTCAGTTCTTTCCTTTCATTGACATGGGTGAGTCCTCCTTCTCGATGATATTTGCATTATCTGGAGTCTTATGGATAGATCCAGCATCTTGTATCACCTTAATACATCTCTACCATCTGTCACATCCATTCCTGCTGCTCCTAGATGACCTGCAATTTAGTCTTCGATCATGCCATGTTTTTATTGTTTGTTAGTATATGCAGTTGAGGAAGAAAATGCATCTTGTGAGATTTTATACTTGTTTTGATTTCCATACTACATGGTGAACACATGTCCATTGAATGTCTGATCAAAATGCCTGTTATCACTGCGATATGGCTATATGGTCATATTATGTGTTTGAAACACTTCTTACATCTCACACTGTAATTTTACAATGCTGTCACATTTGATGGTCTACATGTGAGCTTCAAGATGATTCCCAATACAACAAAACTGTCATATAGTGAATTTGGGTGGGAGCTTCACATTACTGGTCCACATCCATTGTGATTGCATGTTGTATATGACAGGTACACTATGGGATGTGATGATAATGACAGGTAGTAGTCGTTCTTGATAAGACTACAAGATCATCTATCGAATCTTCATCATCAATGTTACAATTATTGCTGCCTTATCCTCCTGAAGTGGATGGCACTTGTCCTATGAACCCTTGTGTCTTCACCCACTCCTTCATCATGAGGTATTTCACAGCTTCCTCACTGACAAGCTCCATGACAGCATTGTATGAACCGTACTCCAGGTCTGTCTTGAGTCAATCTTCTATCCCTTGCCATATCTTCTTGATTCTGTCTGTTCTGACAGCCTTCATGTCTCACTCCCACTGTGGAGAGAACAGCCAGCATGTCGTATTCTGAGTTGTGAGCCCCATATGAAGCAGTACATTGAGTGCCGTGATTCCTTTTATCACTGTATTCGATTGTCATGACATTGTGAAGCTCATAGTGCAGTCAATACACTTACTGTGTTTCTCGAGAAATAGATTGACCTGTTCATGAGAGTGCAAGTGGCTCCCCGTTACATGAGTCATTGCAGGTAAGAACAGTGACTGCTTGTTCATGAAGGCAGGGATGAATGTGAACACCATCATGATGAATGGTCCAGGTTGTTAACCACCTTTCTTGTTGCTCCTCATTATCCAGGGCATTCATGTGTGTGCATATTGAGTAATATCCTGGGGGTAGACACAGGGCATTATACCAGAAACCATGACAGCGATAAAGAGGGCAAGGGAATGGAGCAGACAGGATAGATTGTTGTTGTTTTAGACCTACTTGTATACCTCATGACACAGTAGAATGTTCTCATTGAGGGACACATTTGTGATGGACCACTCCTTTGGAAGACAGCACTTATGTAGAATTTTATGGTAGTTGCTCAGGTGATAGCTACAGGCCAATCATTTTGTCTGAGTGTTGTTTAAGGCGATGTTGTCTGTCAAGGCAAGGACAGTCATGTAGTGAGATGTGGGTTCCACAGCCTTGAGAGGCAGCCAGATATTGAACAGGATCTTGGTTGATGGCTGTCAATGTCCATGGTGGTCAGGATCATGTGAGATGCTGCAGGGTGTGTGATTAATTTTCAGTTTGTTGGTGATGGGGGTGATGTGATGCTTGAAGTAGTTGTCATCAACATCAACATCTGTCCATTGCAAATGGCGACCAGTGATCTGCATGAGTGAGTTGAGAGAGCAGGCCATAATGGCCTAACACATTCTGTCTTGCATGAAGTGTGGTCCTCTCTGTCGACAGGCACCATGTATGACCTTGTCAACAAAGAAAAACAAGGGATGTCCACTGCCAGGTAGAGCAGGCAATGAGAGCATGTTGCCTCTTGAGTTGGCATTGTGACACATTGGGTATGTGCAATATCTCTATTGCTAAGGTCACAACTTTCAGCCAGGACATGGATCTCTTCAAGGATAGCATTGGTGACAAACTTCCTGATGTCATCAATGTGAGCCTTGATTGCCATCTCAATGACATATGTTGTGATGCTCGAGATGTAGTCATTGTTGTTCTCTGGGTCACACCATACAAAACCAGGGAATGGGTATTGCAACAACCAGGTGCACCTCAACTTGCTAAAAACATGATAGCATTAATGTTGTGAGCACCATGTGCATGTCTCGCTTACTATCACCATGTTTACGAGACAAAAGGCAACTTCCCTGGTGATTCATGTGAGTGACCCTTCATTGCATTTAAATCGTGGTGCCAATCTGTATGCACAGATGGATGCAAGTTTGATGGAGTGAATGTGAACATCCCAGATCTGCTGTACATCATCATCACTCCAGTGAATCTTCAGGCTCAGTGGAAAAGCGAGATCAAGTGCTTCCTCATACCTACAGCCTTCAATTTATTTCCATATATTGAATGACACAAACATCAGGCCACTTGGTGGACAGATCTATTCAAGCAAAGGAAACAGATTCTTCTAGCAACTCGGACAGTAAGCTCCAGTAGTTCAATGAAATTCTCACTGACTCTGAACATAGTCTGTGCAAAATGATGTCAGCATCATTCTTTGAGGTGCCCACACTCAAAGATAAGGTTGAACTCCCTATTCCAAATGCTTGGTACCAAAACCAATTGAAAGACACCATCTATGGAAGAATCTACAGATTCGTCATAATAGACGAGGTCCATTGTGTGTGCAAGCACAATCAGGTGCATTGGGCATTTCATGGCCTACATGAATGTGCTCTTGCCATCATCCCAATGACAGTGACACCAGTCACCACTAAGGCGCAGGTGAGTCATGATATCTTTGTGTCATATTCTTACTCACACCTCAGCATAGGATCTGTTCATTATGGGTCAGTGGATGGGTGTCCTGGGCTTTGATCACTTCCTCAAATTTCTTTTATTGAACTAAGAAAGTAATCATGCAAGTTGACAAGTATCAAAGACTCTGCACAATGCTGGCATTGAGGCCAACATCATTTGTGGTGTGTTTATTGGCATCCAAAATCCAAACACACCAGAATTGGAGTCACAAAAAACTATGACTCTCTGGATGAGAAAGATCTGCAAATGGTTCACTCATTATGCACTGAATACATCCTGAAACTCAACATGTATGACTGGCAAACTGGAACTCTACACAAATTCACCAAGGATCTTGTCAAGGAGAATCAAACTGCCTGCTAATGATTAATATGAGGAAGGTGAGCACATTTATTTTTATATATGTCACACTTGTGGCCATCTTATGTCAACATTGAGAATGGCCATACAACTTCAGCATTGTGGATTGGGTCATTCTGGGCCAGCGCTGTCCAGGACAGCCATGTTATGCTATGCGTATCTAATTCACAATTCCATGTTGCCACTGCCACTGCTGTCTGGAATGGCCAATGCCTGAGTCTGACACACTCAGCAATCAAAGCCATGTCTCCCTTGTGACATCATCAAGCATGCCATCCCAGATGGCCATTCAATTTACTCTTCCTTGATGACAAACTGTAGCTGATGAGTTTTGACAGAGAATTTTTACATTGAATTTCACTGCTCAATGTTGCATCTATTGCTCAACCCAAAGAACAGGGGTCACTGGACCAAGCTAGAGTCTATGGAGGATTGGAAGGACTCTTCAAACACTACAATCAAGCTTGATATAGTCACTCAAGTTGTTTGCCACCATCTAGAGTCCAACGGCCATCTACCTCTCACCACTGCTGAAGATGGTCAGACCCTCGTCAATGAACTGAATGGCACAGCTAACAACAGCGAATACACAGAAGTAGATTAAATTATCATCTACTCTGTGTTCCCCTCATTCAACCAGGCAATTGTTGATGTGAGTTGTTTGTCATCATATCAAACTTTATTCATTTTATCCATTATTAGAATTTACATTTGTACGGGATCAAGTCTACACAACTTCATGGGAGTTTGTCATTGAAAAAATTGCAATTGACACTCAAATTTTTTGAACATCCACCATGGAGAGTGGACCTTGCGTCCTCATACTGTCAAACATTGGCATGGTTGGTTTGAACTTAGTGTGCACGAATGTCATGTTGTTTGTAGTATGTCTTTCCCTTTCTTATATGTTCTCATCTCACTCATTTTGGATTGACAGAACATGACCTGGTCTACTCAGGACGACAAACAGCTACATACATGGTCAAATATTTCATTACCTGCAGATGAAACAAGTTTGCTTTTATCGATTGATCGCCTTCAACACTCCCAATGTCTTCCTCAATAATATTTCATTTGACAAGAGTCTGTATATTTCCTCCCTTTGATCTTTGTGTACTACATCTTACTAACTACTTTCAGTGGATCTTTTTGAGCAGCCCACACCCAATGATGACACATTGCTCTCCATCATGGATGTTAGTGTTACGCTTCACCCCTCATCCGGCCCTTATCAGATGACATCTCAAGGACTTACGGACTTATCTTTCTTTTTCTTCTTCTTATCTAATCACATCTTATCTTTTATCTTATCAACAGGATCAACGGCCATAGCCTCGCCCTCTGATCTCTGCACCATCGTCACTCGTTTCACCCTTCGTTTCACCTCACGCATGTCGCACCCCTTGACACAGCCAAAGGCCTGTGCATGCTTTTCTTCTCTTCCATTCCATCATGTTTCATCACCGCGTTTCATGAACGCTTCTCATGCTTCTCTTCCATTTTACCCTCCTTTCATCTCACATGTTTCATCTCCGTCCCCCTTCTATGTTTCATATTTGATACATGTTTCAGCCACACTCCTGCGCCCAAGGACAAAGGGCTTGGACTAGTATAGACGAAACGCTTATGTAAACCTATGTAGTCGTTGAATATATAAACCCAGTGAACATTGACTGGCAACCCCAGTCTAGTTCACTTGGGCATCATCCTCCCTAAGGTACACCCAGCCTAGATTCCAACTACTCCCTCTACTCTCCATAGAGCTCTTAGTTGCCAAGTGGTAACCTGAGGACTTAGGTCTTAGGGTTGTATCAGTCAGCTCTGATGGTAACATGCTGAAAAGGCCTTGCTGAAAAGAAAAAGGTTATGTCAATGTGGGTGGCAAGTGCAGTGGCAAATGACAAAAGCAGATGTTCCTGTCGAATCTGATGCTGACGTCAAAATGGTTCAAATGAAACCCATTGGGCTAAGCAAATTTGAGAACAAGCCAAAGCCTCACTGGTGGTTCATGTTGAAAGCAAAAAGCTTGGTTGAGGTATTTAGCCACCACTGGATCAACTCAGAACAACTCTGGAGTCCACTGTGAGCAACCAAGGAGGAGATACAGTGGACTTCCAGAATATATGTGTGCTTCTAATAAACAAACACAAACACAACAAGGCTGGGGGTTCAACTCCCAGCCTGGGCAATCATTTTAGTAGGCCAAGAAAGAGGTGAAATCACAGAATTCAACAGTTCATGAGGTCATCTAATAAATAGCCAGCTTCTCCAACATCATCAAAGAGTGTCACCAACATGACCAAGTATATCTGCCAGAACATGATCATGCAGGACTTGGTTCGTCAATCAGTAGACAGTGCTCCTCCTGCCTCTCTCCCTTCCATCTCTTCCATGCAGCCTGAGAGCATAGCCAGTATCCTCATATCTGACAATCATACACTGGCAGCTACTCATGTGAGCAACAACCATTGTGTCATGTTGATCACCACTTCTGTCCCCTCTGACACCCCAGTCAATTCTTCTGTGATGCATGTTGACAAGATGACTCAATCATCTTATATCACACCCTCACAATGCATGTAGACAAACCTCTTTGCAATTGAAGAGACTGTTGCACTCAGTCAGCCATTAAACACTGACAATGGCAAGGGTGTTGCAACATTCCAGCAAGAGAAACCACTTATAATCATTAACGAGAGTGATCCATGGCAAAACAAGCAATGCACATTGGCTGCTATTAGGGGAGAAGAATCTGATGCTCAACTTGTGCAAGTGAGCACATTGCCTCTCTCATCACTACCCGCCACACCTGTGCCACAATCAGACTCAGAAACATCATGAAACATGGCATATTCCATTTCCCATCGTGAGCCATCAAGTGGGCCAGGTTCTATGGTGCCACAATTTCATGGTGGCATGCGTGCTGGGTCCTTGGGCCAGAACAAAGATGGTACTGTTTGTCATCATGCTCCCATATTAGGGAGGCTTCCCATATTTTTACCAGATTTTTCCAGATTTGTTAGAATTTATTTCGCTCATATACATGTAAATGATGTTTTACACAATGTATGTCTGACATGTGATGCAAAAACAATCATATCTCGATGATGTGTGATCTGATTTGCGTGAATCCTAGATCAAATGCAAGCCAGGAACATCAGCTAGATTTGATTCACCAACATCTAAGTGGTTGGAGCTCAAAAAACACATTGGAAACTGGTTTCACAAAAGACTGGTTGCAACCAGTCCAGTTGCTGTATATGGATTGTTTTGACTGGTTTTTTTTTGGTCCTGTTGCTGGTTGCCATGCCCACAGACTATATTTGGACTGGTTGCAGTCAGGTTGCCTTATTTGGAAGCAAAAAACCGGACTGAACTGGACTTTAAAACACTAACTGTGACACCACGGCCACCACCAACCACAACAACAATAACACTACTTCAACACTCACCCAGCGCTGCCTAGGGCCAGAGCTCCAATGCTTGCCCAGTGACCCCACCATGTCTACTCAAGCTTTGACGTCTGCTCAACACTCTAAACCCCATCGCTTACCCAACCACACCATCCAATCGAGTCTTCATGCTCAACACCCCCCTCTTTGGACATCAATGTGCTCTGTCCACTCTCACAGGTGCATGTGCTTAGCAGGCAGGACTACATGCTGTTGAATTCTGTGATTTCGCCTCTTTCTTGGCCTACTAAAATGATTGCCCAGGCTGGGGGTTTGGCCCCCAGCCTTGTTGTGTTTGTGTTTGTTTATTAGAAGTGCACACATATTCTGGAAGTCCACTGTGTCTCCTCCTTGGTTGCTCACAGTGGACTCCAGGTCTGTACACCTCACTATCTATCTTAATATCATTCATGGTTGCTCACAGTGGACTCCAGAGTCGTTCTGAATTGATCCGGTGGTGGGAACGATGCGACAACGCGCCAGGTGCCAACAGCATGGCATCTCAATTGCCTTTTCCCAGACGTCACGAATGCTGTAATATTGCTGCTGAAATGGTCTATCACGCAAAGTCAGAGGCCACAAAATGGCTTGAAAGTCATCAAGCAATCAATCAGTCCTTGGCAAATGCATTGGAAGCTTATCGAGTCAAGCAGCATAAACCAAAATCAGAGCAGTGAAGACTGCGACCAATTGCAAAAGAGCATGGCATGTCATTCAAAACACTCTCAAGACAATATCACAATCTCCCTTCTATTTCCGACTGCAATTCTACCAAACAGAAGCTTACTAGGGCTGAGGAGAAGATTCTTGTCGACTCCGCATCAGAATTAGCTGACCGTGGCCTTCCCGTAAGCCAACATTCAATCAAAGAAGCAGCAAATGAAATTCTATGATCATGTCATGGAGATAATTTCAATCCTGTTGGAAAAAACTGGTGTTTTCGCTTTCTTACACACTATCGAGAAACATTGCAGACTCTCTGGAGTAAACCGCTTGACACCTAAAGAGTGCAGGCTCTTAACCCAGTTAATGTCAAGCACTGGTTTGACCTCATTGAGGAGTTTGTTGTTCATGGAAAGGAGGGTGTTCCTGTGTATAAAGGGGACATCTACGCAATGGATGAAACTGGAAATACAGCTGGAGATCAGGAAAGCCACCATGTCATTGGTCGAAGAGGAACAAAGACACAACATAAACAAGGTGGTGCAGACTGTGAGAATGTCACATCGATCATCACAATATGCACCGATGGTACTTCACATCCTCCAGCCATTATTTTCAAGGGCAAGAATATCATGAAAAAGTAGGGTGAGAACAATGTAGTGAATGTGTCATGAGTCTCATATAATTGAATCTTGATATGGACTCACTGTGTCATAGAATTGCCGTTTCACCAAATGAATGGACAGATGGTGCACTAGCCCTTGACTGACTACACAAAGATTTTGATGCACAGACTAAGGAGAAGGCAGATGGCTAAACCTGTCTCCTTATCCTGGATAGTCACAGCTCTCACTACACACCTGCATTCCTCCGATATGCACGAGATCAGAACATTGAAATCCTGGGATATCCACCTCACTGTACTCATGCTTTACAAGGTCTTGACGTGGTGTGTTTTGCATATTTCAAGAAGCTCTGGAAGCAAGAAGTCAGTCACTTTGAAACAATGTATCAAACACCTATTCTGACACAAATCATGGCTCCACTGGTGCTTATATTGTCAAGATAGGTACTGGCATTGTTTCCTGACAGTTCAAGCGCCAGTCTGTTGTTGCTCTGTCCATCACTGAAGCGGAGTACATGGCGGCATGCGAAGCTGGTAAGGAGATTGTCTGGATGCGCAAGATGCTGCAGGAACTTGGATTCCCCATGAGTACACCCTCTGTGTTGTAATGGACAACCAGTTCGGTATCCAGGTTGCCAAACACCCAAAACACCATGGTCACATGAAGCAACTCGACCTCTGCTGGTTCTGGCTGCACAATGTTGTGAATCAAGGCACTATCTTGCCCACTTATGTGCCTACTGGTGAACTGACAGCTGATCTACTCACTAAGGTGCTCCCTCACCCCAAAGTGGAGTACTTCTGTCAACTAATGGGTTTAGGCACAAGCAAGGGAAGTTAGAGAGTTGCGCAATCAGGGGGGAGTGTTGTGTGCCTGGTGATTGCGCACCATGGCATTGCTGTGTGTCAGCATTTCCACTTCAGCCACATTGTGGCTGACCTTGTTGTTATGTATAGTTGTGGTCCAGTAATATAGAACTTGAGAGTCCGATGTAAGAGCTCTTCGATCTCTTATATTGGACTCCAGGTATGTCCCTACCGCTTTGTAGCGCCTTAATCAAGTCTCTTACATCGGACTCCAGCTGCCCTTGTCCAGCTGCCTAACATAGGGTGCCAGGTGAGTGACAGCACCTGAAAAAAAAATCAAGTGGCAGGAGAGTATTTGCATTCAACGAAGCGCACACGAGACACTAGACAAGCGATGGCACTCTAGACAAATGAGTGGGGAAAATATGGTGGAGGTGTCCAACGCTTGAACAGACATGGTGGGGGCACTGACTGAATAGTTTGGGTAGACATACAGTGTATCACCAGACTCATTGAGACATACGATTGAATTTTATCAATTACATTGCTACAAGAACCATAATAAAAGATTTCTGGGTGTCTATGGATGCAACGTACTCTAGGCAATATGCAGGTGCAAGCTGTGTACTGTATTAAAATATGGAGGTAATAACAATAGAGATGTGTTTTATGTGCATCGGGGCAATTGGCCATCAAAACCACTCGTTGACACACTATGACAGGTGTGTGACACTTCCATGAGTGGTCGTGCAAACCGCTGTGGCTATGACTTGCCGCCGTCCGACAATTCATCCTCCTCAAGTATCTGCAATGTTTCCATGGCAAGAATTTGTTCTAATTTCAAGTTCAAGCCCGATGCAACACTGTCTGGGAGTGTAGGGTGTGGTAGAGCGATATGGAGTAGGTATCTGGAACTGAGTACTGGGTGATTCCTGGGTCAAGGGACGAGAATCCAAGTGCCATTGGCATTGAGTGCGTCCAACTCAGTTAAAGCAGCCTTTTTCCACTCCTGAGTGTCGGTCCTACGCAAGGGATCTGCAAAAGACCTAGGGTGGACTGAACTGAATGTGTCCTCAAAGTCGTCATCCGCATCACTAGACAGTTGAGCAGGACTGAGTTTCCACCAATCCCTCGGTTTCTACCTATTCCTGACAGATAAACGAGCTCCAATGCCAATAGGACTGGGCGCTCTAGGAGGTGGAGTGACAGGAGGTGGAGGAAGAGGCACAGGCTGAAGAGGTGCAGGCTCATTGAGATCCTTGTCTTCAAGCTCCCCCTGAGGAGGCAGCATCTCTGCAGCAGGCTCTGGCGCATCTTCATCGACATCACCAGCCATTGGAGGTCTATAAGGCGCGACTGGTGGCAGATGATTTTCACCAGGGATCAGAACATCGCCAGTGGTGCAGCAACTGGCACACTACCAGCAAGGCATTCATCAAAATCAGTGTGTTCTGAGATCATGGTGCGCTTGGTGGTCAGGTTGTAGAATTTCCAACCTTTGTAGCCATCTGGATAGCCAATGAAAACACATTTTTCATAGTGGGGGCACAATGCAGAGCACTTGTCCTTCTGAATGTGGACATAAGCAGTCAATCCCCAGACTCTAAGGTGGGAGACATCCAGTTTGTGGCCATTCCAGAGTTTATAGGGGGTAGCCTTGTCCACAGCAGCTGTGGGGCACTGGTTCCAGACATGGACAAGTGCAGCACATGCCTCACCCCAGAAGGACATGGCAAGACCAGACTCTTGGAGTATAGCAGTGATGCACTCAAATAGGATGTGATTTGCTCGTTCTGCGACCCCATTTTGCTGTGGGTGCACTCTGACAGTATGCTGGCAGTGTATGCCGCAGCTGGTAGTGAAGGCAAGCATCTCGTTCCTTATGTACTTCCCTCCCTTGTTATCTCGCAGGGTTTTGATCCTGCGCTCCATCTGATTCTCTGCAAACGCCTTAAACTGCTTAAATGCGTCGAAGACATCCGATTTGGCGCGAATAGGCAGCACAAAACGGGATCTGGAGTAGTCATCAATGAATGTGACACAGTAGTGGAATCCAGAGAAGGTAAGGTAGGGAACAGCATGTATATCCGAGTGGACAAGCTCCAGAGGACGTGAGGCATGCCAGGAGCTGCTGGGAAATGGGTGTGTATGCATTTTGCCGGCCAAACATGGCTCATAGAGCAGATCAGGCGTGGTTTTGATGTCCAGGTGCATCCCAGTGACCAAGTTGCACTTAAGGAGTGCTTTCACATCAGTTAGGTTGTCATTGGGTGAGTCTGCGATGCCACATGGCCGAATCCAAAGGCAGAGTGGTGGCATGGTTCATATACTCGCTGATAGGCTCCGTGTCACTGTCCAGAAACACGGCATTGTGCGCATTGATGCTTGCAATGAAGAGGGGACGTCCTTGTGACCAACTGAAGGACGTGTGGGTGGTATTGATATGGACATGGAAGGAGGAGTGACAAGTTAAGTACAGGACTGCTAATAGGTTGTTTCGCAGCTCAGAAACATGCAGAACATTGGAAAACTCCACAGCCCGTGCTCTCTTGCCCTCTACAGTGGGATTGAACACCACAGAACCCATCCCTGCTGAATAGACCACTGTATTGTCAGCCAGCTTGATGGGAATGCGTTTTGGGGTGTAGTTGCACAGCCAGTGGGGATGAGGCATCATATGAGAAGTGGCATCTGTGTCTGCATTCCAATCAGCATCAGCATTGAGTTGGAGAGGTGACAGTGGATCAGAAGGATCACTGGAGTGAAGACTTGCATTTCCAGTGCATTCCACAGCATCCTGAGGTGCAGTAGGCATTGAGGAGGTGGCAACAGGCGCAGCAGAGGTGCTATTGGCCTGGTTGGGTCGCCTTCCAGCAGCATTGGCCTTGTAGTTCCCCTTGGCCCGCTTCAGCGCATAGCAGTGGCATTGGCAATGTCCTGGCTTCTGACAAAACGAGCATGGAGAGGAGGGGTCGCATTCGCAACTAGGAGTGGATGTGGTGGACAGAGCAGCGCTGCCAGAGAGGTCTCCGGTTGATTTCCTCAGTCCAGAACGCCACTTTCACCTTGTCCTTGTCTAGCTCAGTCAGGAGGGTGAGGGAAGAGGTGAAGTGCGAGTATTCCGGGTCCAGAGTGTGCATCATGGCCATACAGGTGAGTTCGGCATCAGAGGTTGTCAAGGTGAAGGATGAGGGGCGCAGTTCATGGATTTTGGCCATGACATGCTCGACTCGAGTGCTGAGGGCTGGCAGGGACTCCTGTGGATGCTTTCTGATGGAGAAAAACTCCTCATAGGCCACAAAGAGAGTGCTGGCCTTCTGTTGGACAAAGAGGATGGCCAGTATGGTCCAAGTGACAGTAGGATCGTCCTGCGATGCACAAATATGAACTCGTTGGTCTGGCATTAAACCCAGCATTAACTCCCTGCTGCTTTGTCCTGCTTCACATCCCAGGTTTCTTGCTCCTTATTCCCAGTAGGCCGCTTTTCCTTGCCATCAACGAGGCGCCAGAGGCCTTTGGAGCGCAGTAGAGCCTTCATTTCTTTGCTCCAGGTCGAGTAGTTGTCACCGTTAAGAGGCTGAATGTGGTGGGGATGTTGTTCAGAGGTCATAGTGGGTGGATGGATGGAGATGGGCAAAAATGTGTGAGAAGGAGTGGATGCAAGAAGTGGATGAGGCGAAGTTGGAATAAGTGAAAATGAGTTGCCTAAGAGGAGAAGTAGGAAGTGGTTTGAAGTGGTGTAAAGCACAGTTCAAAGCGCAGGGCACATAACCTATTAGGCAGCTGGACAAGGGCAGCTGGAGTCCAATGTAAGAGACTTGATTAAGGCGCTACAAAGCGGTAGGGACATACCTGGAGTCCAATGTAAGAGACTGAAGAGCTCTTACATCAGACTCTCAAGTTCTATACTACTGGACCACAATGTTAGACAGCTGTACAAGGGCAGCTAGAGTCCGATGTAAGAGACTGTATTATGCGCTACAAAGTGGTAGGGACATATCTGGAGTCCGATGTAAGAGACTGAAGAGCTCTTACATCAGACTCCCAAGTTCTATACTACTGGACAACAACAACCATACATAACAACAAGAACAGCCACAAAGTGGCTGAAGCGGACACCAGACACAAATGTGCCTCAATGCTGACAAACAGGAGTGCCATAGTATGCAATCACCAAGCACACAACACATAACTATATATAACAACAAGGTCAGCCACAATGTGGCTGAAGTGGAAATGCTGACACACAGCAATGCCATGGTGTGCAATCACCAGGCACACAACACCATGGACCTTTGAAAAGCTCCCTCCCTCTCTTCCCATAAACAGCCATCTCCTATAGACACTGTGACAACCATCACTCCTGATCTGTTTCCATCTCCAAGCTTCTTCTTCCATGAATAACCATTTCCAACAGATACTGTGGTAACCATCACTCCTAATCTGCTTCCATCTCCATTTTCTTTTGATCCTTTGATTTTTAATTCTTTCTGCCTTGACAATGGACACCATATAACCCTCAACCCTGATAGTTCCCACTTCCAAGGATACAGACATTCATTATTTCATCAGTCCTCAAATGAGTTCATTTGCACAGTGCCTACCAGAAAGGGGACTTTATGAAGCTCAGTGAAGTTCTAAAACTTTCAGCATGCAAGGCTGGTTTTAGATGGCCATTGCTTGCTGCATGCTGGGAAATTCATTCTACACAGGTTACCATTGTGCTCATGTGTAGCTATCTCAGATGACTACATTGTACGCCTCATTGTACTAGTGAGTGTGGCTAATGACTACTCCAGATACCACTTTGTGCTGCCCATTTGCGCCAAATTGGATGTCTTCGACGCCTTCAAGCAGTTTAAGGTGTTTGTAGAGAACCAGATTAAACACAGGATCAAAATGTTGTGTGCCTGGTGTCTGCTTCAGCCACTTTGTGGCTGTCCTTGTTGTTATGTATAGTTGTTGTGGTCCAGTAGTATAGAGCTTGAGAGTCTGATGTAACTGTTCTTCAGTCTCTTACACCGGACTCCAGGTATGTCTCTACTGCTTTGTAGTGCATAATATAGTCTCTTACATCGGACTCCAGCTGCCTCTCCTCAGCTGTCTAACATTATGTTAGTGTATGAATTAAAGTACTTTCTATTGGCTTCCTATGGAATTAAGGTTTAATCAATTTTATTAAATTTGATGAAATGGCAGACATTTCAAAATGACTTTTGACTTCATATTTTAATTACATACATTAGACTCTAGCATGCTGTAAAGTAATTACATATATGTGATAATGATTACTTTATGTCACCTTTATGTAACTTGATCAGTTTTTACTATATAAACTCCATCAGATTATATTTACTTTCCCATCCTCACCATGAAATATATCTCCAGTTCTCAAAGGAACAACATCATATTTTTTTTGCTTGATCTATCCACTAGAAAAATTGCCTTCTTGAGGTAGAAATGGGAATGGATGCTGAACAGTATGTGGCCATTTTGAAGCAGGGGTTGCTGGAAAACATGGAGAAATATGAAATTCCAAAGGCTGATATTATCTTTCAACAAGATAATGATTCAAAGCATACCTCTTGGAACATTCAAGAATGCTTTGAACAGCAAGGAATGAAGCTTTTTAACTGGTCTGCACAATCACCAAACCTCAATCCTAGTGAACATTCTTGGCATCATCACAAAAGATACCTCTTCTCCTATGAAAGACTCTCCAAAGGAGTTCATGAACTATGGGAAAGGGTAGTGGAGGAGTGGGGAAATATTTCTGTGGAACAGTGTCAAAAGTGAATAGAAAGTATGCCTAGAAGGATTGAAGCTGTTATCAAGGCCAAGGGAGCTCATACCAAGTAGTAGATACTCAGATTTATATAGAGCTCAAACACTGACTCAATGAGTAGTCATTTTAAAATAACTTCCATTTTATCAAATCTTAATGGAATTACTTGAGCCTTGATTCCATGGAAAGCTAAGAGTAAGTACTTTATTTCATACACTAACTTAACATCTTACTAGATTAGGTGTTATTGAGTATTATTGACTTGAGTAAAAAACCTGCAAACATTATGATAGTTTTTTGAGCTGTATTATAGTATATATTATTGTTCTTTTTGCTTATTTGATTGTTCCAATACTATTTCTAATAAACAAACAGATTGGATGTTCTATGACCTTGCTGACATCTCTTCAATATCTCTGCTTCATCCACTTTGAATAGTACTGTTTATTGTTTTCGTGTGCTATAGCAAGTCCTGCTTTGCTTTGATCAGAGAGTCCATTATGAAGAATCTGACTTCTATGAGCTGGCAAACAATAGTTCTGAGCATCTAGAGGCATTATTTCATTCAAGGTGCCATACTACATAGGATAGATAATATTATAGAGCAATTTTCGCATGAAGCATGCAAAATTGTGATTTCCAAATCAAGTTGAAATAGTTTTTCCATCCAATATGAATTCATGGAGTATTTTGTAGCTGTATTCAACTAAAAAAGTCATTTCAGAGAGAAGTAAGGACTTCATAATGTCTCAGGCTATATATATGACATTGTTCAGCTATTAAATCATATTAGCTTTTTATCAAAACTCTCTCCCCCCAATATTGACATGAGTTCATTATACCTGTGGAATAGTGTCAACCCATAGTTCACAGTGATCTCCTCAGTAACTATCATGTATCATTCAAACTGTTTCTAATAGTTATAAAGAGGACATCTCACCTGATTTGAGCTTGAAATGACTCTGAATAAGCTGTGACATTGGAGATTGATGTATCTGGTTGAAAACAGTGTTGAGCACTGATATGCCCATTACTAATGATGACACATGTTGGAAGATAAGAGCTGATATGTCTACTATAAAATGGCCTCAAGATCTAGGCACATTTACCTGATACACAAGTTTCTAGCTTTTGAGATCAAGGCTAAGAACCAGAAAAACTTCTGTTGTAGACTCAACATCTGTAGGGATATTTGAGAGGCAAGTGTTGAGGTGAACAGGGCCTCTGAGAGGGCATAAGAGGGTCTGAATGAACAGGAAGATTGAGAGAAAGTGGTCACAGTTAACTTGATCTTCAAATTTTAGGTCAGTATTGCTAGCAGGGGGAATTTGGATTGAAGGTGAAGGAGTTTGTGAGCTAACATTGTAACATAGCATTTATGGTAAAATAGGGACAAAAAAACTCACTGTTGATTAGTTAAGAGTTAAGTATCTAACTAATCTAAGTGCAAATCAACAAATACCCACAATATACATGTGGCAGTGGACTTAACCCAGCACCAGCCCACAAATTGGATCTTCACTTGCTATAATAAGTAGACTTACTGTTTTATGTACACAACATTATTCACTGCAAAAATATTAATAAAGAATTGACTATCTTGCAATATCACATAAATAGCCCTGATAACAGTATCATACCTAGACATCAGCCAATTTTGGTGTCTTATCCAGATGAAGTCTATAAAACTAATTTTTTTGTAGTGCTGACATGACACCCAAGAATGAAGCTCAACATAACTTTTCTTTCTATCTTAATCTAAACATCTACCTTGTCCAGTAACCATACTTTCAATTTACTCCTTGCCTTCTCTATTTACATGCTGAGATAATAAAACTACATATGGAAACCAATACTGCTGCATCATGCAAAATCACCATTTCATTCCCATTCCAATGCAAAGCATTATGTATGAGTACAGTGTTGCTCAAATACACTTAGCCCCTCAAAGATAAATATACTTCAGTCTCATTGCACTTGTGAGGTCAGTGATAGCAAGGTTAGTCACCTATTACTGATCAATAGTGTAATGGCTAACTATATTGAGGTAAAAAGTTTCTGATGTGTTGACTGAGGGGCTTTTTGAGATGTCAGAAGATATCTTCCACCTTGCCATCATGACAAAGGAGGCATCTCATGAAATGAAACACTATCTCCTCCTTGCAACTGTATAGAAGATCAAAGAAACCAAGTAATATAAGAAATTCCTGGAGTGTCTCTATAAAGACTGGAACTGTGATTTGAAACCTCCACCACTAATTTACATTTCCTCAAGTCACTGTTTGCAGAGCATTTCTCGCAGGCTTTATTTCTCAGAGAGAAAGACTCTCCTTACTGCCTATGACAAAGAGCAAAATGCTGTTTCACATATAGAAAATGTACTTGACAGCCTTGAATCCACTGCTATGAAGTGAGAGGGGAAAACATAGCCAGTGAGGTCAATAAACATGGTGATTTTAGCTTGCAATTGCCAGTGGTGTAAACAAGTGAGTCCATTTATTCCTTATCTAGACTGTAATCCAACCAAGATTGACAGTAATCACATTATATTATTGTTCAGGTGACCTTGTTGGATGAGTTTGACCACCAATTCACCATTATCCATATGTTCTGACTGTTACATTACAGTATTCTTATTTTTAACATCAAAAACCTGATTTATACAATAAAGAGATACAACATGGCCATGTCAGAAGAAATGCAATCTGGATTCACACATCGCTATGCAGCAGATCACTATCATCTTACATAGAACCTTCTATAAGATGATGAAGATGTTATAAATATTAGTTAGTTATCAGTCCTTATAGGACCACTGATCTCAAGGACTCATAGATTTATCCATCTTTTGTTTCTTATCTACTCTTATATCTTATTTTATCATAGGATTAATAGCCATAGCCTTGCCCTCTGATCTTTGCACTATTGTTATTCCTTTTATCCTATGCTTCATCTGGTATTTGACATGCTCCTTGATACAGTCAAAGACCTGTGCATGTTTCATATACATTTCACATACATCTCTTCTATTTGATGTCTTGTACATCACACATATTTTATATTTGTTTTAGCCACACTTTTGTATCCAAAAGCTAAGGGCATGGACTCTTATAAATGAAATACATTATGTAAACCTATGTAGTCCTTGAATATATAAACCCCAGTCTAGTTCACTTGGGAATACTCCTTCCATTCCAATGGCACTCCCTCAGATAACTGCTGATTTTAAGTGATACAAGTGAAAAGCTTGAATGGGGTGCTTAGCAACCTACTGGATCAACTTAGGATGACTCTGAAGTCCACTGTGAGTAACCAAAAATAATATTATGATAGGTAGCAAGGTATATAGCATAACTAAACTGAATTACCCAGAAGGTTACTGAGTTGGATTAGTTGCAACCAGTCATCAAGCTGTTTTTATACCACTTTCATATTTTTGAGCCTTCATTGCTTCCCATTACTTATACTCTATGCAAATTATTTGAGCCTGAATACTTGACTTTATACTATTATAATTTATTTTTGACCCTCTCCATCTTCTACATTTAGACTGCTTCAATAGGCTTGAATACTAACATTATTTGTTTTGTGGGCTCTAGTTCCCTTTATTACTTTCAACATGGCCAAACCAGTGTAATTTCCTGCTATTTGTGTTAGCTCCACTATCATTTGTTATATCAATTGTCTAAACAAACTAAAATGATGGTTTAACAAGCATAAGTGTTCATTTTCACATCACAACAGCATGTTTTTCTAATCCTAACACTTTCAATTGCCTACTTTTCTCCATGTGTTAGATTTTTCACAAGCTCTTCCTAATCTACCGTTATTATGATGCAAAATGAGCACTTGATGACAACTTCCAAGGGTTCTATAACTTATATACTTTTTTTAATTCATTTCGCTCCTCTTCTTTACTTGGCACAACAACAAAACTTGATGATCCTGGTGATATGTACATTACTATTACATGTCTGATTTTTTGGCATTAATCAATATTTCTAGATATTATGATGTTTCTATTGCCATCCTCATCACCACCCCCATCACCACCTCTATCTCACCCTCAGGATTTAGATATGACATTCAATTCACTCCAATAAAGCTACCAACATGCTGCAGTTCCCACAAATTCACCATCATATTCTAATTACCTATGTAATTGCCCTCACAAAATAGAGATATGTAGAATTAAATCCACTTTAGGCCATCAATGAAAATGCTAAGTATTTCTAGATCCTACTTAGATTGTACTTATAGTACTTTATGTATTTTGAAATGATCAACATCAACAGCATCAGATTTTTGCATTGACATTCCAAGGCCCTTTTGAATTAGTTGACAGTTAATTATTTCAATTTCTTAGTGTACCATTAATTAAGATATGTTCATAATTGGATTTGAAGAAAATACCTTCTACAATCATATGCTATATATGTTTATTTCTCTTCTCACTTCACACCCTGAGTGTCAGGAATAATACCTCACCTCCCAAGTTTATTGGCATAAGCTTGGTTCAATAACATCTAGCAAATAATTACAATATAGTATATAAAGTGAAATGACAGTGATGATTATACACTATGGTATGGCTTTATTGATAAAAGGGTATAGTAGTGTAAACAACAAGTTCATCTAGGATGACTTAAGTAGTCACTAGATAGGTTCTGATGATCAGTAGGGATGTGGGAAGGCTAGTTCTTTCCAAGGGACTCTCTAGAGATTGAGAACATAGAGAGAGAAGATGTCAAGCTGCTCAAAGAAAGAGCAAACTAGGCCAAAAGTCCAAAAATTGAGGCTGAAGTCTAGATGATGTACACATGTAAAGGAAAAATGAGAATGGTAAGCAGTACATGGTGTAGTTGGTAAAACAGTCAATGGTGAGTAAAAGATAAATAAGTTGGTCATTATGATACTGTGTATGACATTTTGTACCTCAGTCAGGACCCTTGAAGGCCAAGGAACTCTAAAGGAGTAAACAAATAAACTAATGATGTTGCTCTATCTAAGAAGACAGTTGACAATAAATGGATCTATGAGTAACAGAAATAAGAGGCTGAAATTTAAAATATCTTTTGTCAAGTATAATAAATGAAATATTTTATTATATAGCTTGCATGAATTGCAGATATATAACTAAATAAGGAAAAACACAGATATCATAAATTTTAAGATAAATATCTAATATGTGATATGTCATATTTAACCATGTCTTAGATGTTCAATTCACTTGAACTTCTATGATCATATATGGAAATATTATTATTTGATTCTATTTACTATTTCGTGTATATATAATTTCAATTTATAAAACTTTTGATAAATTGTATGTCCTATTAATAGATTGTGTAGCACAAACATCTATATTTTTGAATGAGTCATCACTCTAAATATATATTTCTACATTAGCAACCACATAACAAAAAACCCAGAACATTTCTCGTTTTGTGTATCACAATGTGTTTCCACCCTATATAGAATATAATGCCAAATACATCATAATACAGTATGCAACACATTTCAAATACACCTTGAAAAGTTTGTGATTACACACAGAAAACTTATCTCTTAGAAAAGATATGTCTAAGAGACCCCCAAATGGGGTCCCCTGAAAAGCCTTAGAGTGCAGATTCTATCTCTATATATTGCAGCTAGTTGAGATAGCATAACCATTGTTGTATTATAACTATAAACATAAGTTCAATATAAGCTTAGGAATCAATCAATAATTCTATATTTCCATTTCCTTCTATTATAATGACATCAACTACCATAGCTCAATCAGCAAGATGCATCCCATATCCAATTGGTTCTAGCTATTTCAATCTTTGGATTATTTGAATAAAAAGAATGTTTATGCTTAACTTTAGCATTTTGAAGTAAAGACAATTAAGCTGAATCAAGATACAAAGTGGAGATGAAGCTAATCTTATAATGTGTTGATCTCCTGAGGAATGTATTCAGTAAGTTTTTCAGTACTAATTGATTATGCAACTAATATAAAAGGATTAAATTAAATACATATATCTTGTTAATTTTACTAATACTAGATTCTTATAATCTGATGAAAGAGATCTTTCAACACTTAAACCTATAAAAACATCATAAGTACAATAAAATATTGTATTAACACATGTACACACTGGCAACATGAAAGTTCACACAAAAAGAGTAATGGATCCTTGTTGGATTTCTCTTTCCATGATCTATGATAGCCTTTCTATAATTTCACCAATTGTGGCATTAAATACTTTAAAATATACATTATCTGATATTTCATTTCATAAAGAAGATTTGTCATGTCAGGACAATATTACACTAACTCCTAATTAAAGATTACAAATAATTAACAATGAGCAACATCATTATATTATGTATTTTATTCTGATGCAATTGATGGTAAACCAATTGTTTCCATTTGCCACTCTTGTCTTGAAAAGTTGAATATGGAGTTTTTTCCCACCTATCATACATTACCCTCTATATTTAATTCCAAAACACAAATAGCAACTAATTCAATGGTAAGTTCTCAACGCACCATAGCAAACTAAAAAACCACAGACTAGGTCCATGAATATAGTAATAAACATCTCATATTAACACTATATCTCCTATAATAATATATTTGACTGCAATTTTACTGCAAAACTCCATTTATGAGGTTTTCTCCTACATATTTGACTTTGTCTACTGTAAAATAGTGAACAGGAAGATAATCACAATACAGGAGACCTGGAGAACACTAGTTGAGAAATCAATGGAAATTTTATATGAAGATCTATGTTCAGTCCACAATTGGGCTTTGAAAATGGATCAATAAAGCAAACTCTATATCTAGAGGAGAAAATAAAGTATTTTATATTCAAAGAGTTAAAGACCTTCTCAAGAATTTCAACTACCTGCATAATGACCACCAACCTATTCTGTCTTTACTATAAATTTATATATGTATATACTTTTAAGATTCATCATTTATCACTTATATCTTGCACCACCAATACTCTCATAACTTATTGATGGTGTTATATTAAACAAGCCACTTTGGAAGAGAAATATTACCATGATCTCACCAAATTTTAATGTGTAGTTTAACTAAAGAGTAAACTTTATGAATAAACCAAGTTATGAAAAAAGAAAATATATATGTTCATAATTCCAGTTGCTTATCCTTACCATAATTTCACTAGACAATAAAATTGCACAGCTCATATAAGCCAACAGGAAAGTTTACCACAAATACAATCTTAAACCAATTAAGTACCTTGTGTCAACACTAGGGAGTCTTGAAGAAGAAGAAAGGGGTGTTAAAATCAAGGATAGAAAGATTTAGGCAGGTTCAAATTTGACTAGAGGACATCCAGTGCAAGCCCCTTTGCTTATTTACATACATATATCCTATTAAATTCTATAATTTCACCTCTTTCTTGGACTACTAAAAGTGTCACAGAGCCAAACTAGGAGTTGAACTCTGGATTTTTTGTATTTGTCTTTATTTACTTGAAATGCACTTATAGCTTAGAAGTTCTCTGTGTCTTCTCCTTGGTTGCCTATAGTGGAGTCCAGAGTTGTCCTGGCTAAGCACATCATTCAAGCTTTTCACTTTTATCATATCCTATATATGTACATGTTGTATACTGATCTTGAGATGTAGGACCATAATAGGAATAGAAGTCCATATACCTTGCTCTATTAATAGTAGGTCCAAATGGCTTTTTCAAACTGCTATGATATCCTCACTTACTATGCAAATTCAAATACACCATGTGCTTAATGCATGACTAAGAGTTATCCAGTTGTTAAATAATCATTGATTTCAAAGGCATGGATCAGTAGGTTCAAAACTATATTATACACTGTATTAAAATTTCTAATCTTGTTGATTTTTATTTATTTTTATTGTCTAAGTGTTCCAATCAAGCTGCTTATTATGATTACTGTAAAAATGTGCATCACCTGATTAATAAATAACAAACCTTACTAGAGGCTCCACTCATGTCTGTTGAATTCTATTTCACCTCCCTCTTGGACTACTAAAAATCTAGGCCAGACAGGAAGTCAAACCCTTGACCTTTTGTGTTTGTGTTTACTTACTTGAAGGGCAGTTATCTCCTGTAAGTCCACTGTATTTATTGGTTGCTTACAGTAGACTCCAGAATCATCCTAAGTTGATCTAGTGGTGGCTAAGCACCTCAACCAACCTTTTAGCTTTCAACAAGTGTGAGGGGAAGTGAAAGAGGTGGTGGATGCTAGGGAGTAAAGATGTAGCACATCACATCACACTATGAGCCACAACATACCATATTTGGAAAGCATAACAGTTTTCAAAAACTACACAACATACATTACTGATAACAGATCACATATCACATTCTCTTACCACCATGTTCCTTTTCAGTAGTAGTGCCCAAAGCCCTTCTCTGGGCACTTATATCAGTGCATCTACATCTGATTCTAGGGTAGATTTATTCAAAGATAGTAAACCTGAAACTAAACACATTATCCATTATATTACTAGGTAAGGGACTTTGTAGAGTTCAAAAACCAATTAGGTTACTTTGGCTTTAAGAGCCATATGCAAGCATAATTTCAAATGTTCCTGTAAATAATTTATTTCACTATGAATATTTATCAGTGTTGAATTATATTAGTATCTACCTATGGAAGCTCATCATGAGCTGGCAGTATTTCTGATTCTGCCAACACATGCCTAATAGATATACAGAGGCTCTATTCTATGAAATCTGACATGCTATTTTTAAGAGCCAGCTTGTATTCATGTTTTCGCAAGCAGCTTTATCACATCCTTCCATAATCTATATTATACACTGTTATCAATGGAATCAATATTCTTTCATCTTCTGAAATTTACATTTGCTTGAGGTTTATAGGCAGTATTCAACTTCTATCATGAAACAAACGAGTTCCTTCAATTTGCTCAGCATAGCTTTTTTCCAAAGCCCTTATTATCAATCAGTCCTGCAACTTTTGCTGACAGTACAAGGTTCAGATAGCATAGAGTATACCTATAAGTGGCTTTCATTTCATGTGTCAGAAAGCTTTGGATACTCTCAAGATCTCTCTATATGCATGCCTTTTCTTGAAAATTTTCAAAGTCTTACCCTATATTGACAATATATGCCTTCTACATAGATTTTCAATGAAGTGGTATTTACTATACTTTATTACCATCTCCTTAGGTTTATTTTCATTTCTATTTCCTCAATCCTCATTCATCTCCATTCTCATTCACACTTTCATCCTCTATCAAATCTAACCATTATGTGATCTGAAATAACCAACTAGAAGCAATATTTATGTGTCCAAGCTCAAATGGACACAATAGGGGTGATAGACAAGCCATCATGCCAAAAAGAATGCAGTAATGGCAATCTATAAGCATCCAAGCTTGAACAGACATGGTGGGAGCAATGGGTGAGTATCTCAGCCAAAAATGACATGGTAAGAGTGGTGGTGATTATTGGTGGATTCAAATGATTCTTGGAGTACAAGGGGGACACACTGGTATCCTGAGGGATGTTGATTGATTTAAAAGCAGGAGTAAGTAGGTTTTGAATGTGATGGGTACCTTTGCCCATACGCACTATGACTCAGCAGGGGTGTGGACCTCTTGGTTAAAATATATATAGAAGACATGAGGTAGGGATTAGAACTCATAAAATCTTTGCATATCATCTACTCAGACTCTTAAGGTCCACATTGAAGTTAATTGAACTTGGATTTGTGTGAAATCTAATGTCAGTATATTTACAGACATCATATTAGACAGGCATTAATTCTCAAACTGACCAAGGAGGATTCTTGTGCATCAATATACACTGGCATCTTGGCTCATTGAATCTCATATAAACAGATGTTGTACCAGCTAATAGGGGACAATGGGATGGTACAGTGAATATAGTGACTTGCATTGTGCCTTTCACTTATGCTAAGCCTTTTTGAAGCTATGGCAAAGTTTCTTTAAGTTTTGCAATTGATTATTATACTAGAACTCTGATAAAAGTAAAAAGCTTGGTTGATGTGCTTAACCACCTTTGAATTAACTTAGGACGACTCTGAAGTCCACTGTGAGCAATCAAGGAGGAGACACAGTGGACTTCCAGGAGATAGATAAGTGTACTTCAAGTCAATAAACACAACAAAAAAGCACCACTATAGGTTTAACTCCCACTCTGGCCTAGATTTTTAGTAGTTCAAGAAAAAGGCAAAATCACAGAATTCAACAAACTTTTCAGATGTCTCACATTTTGAATTCTGTGATCTTGCCTCATGTGCCTCTCCAATTGATTCTCCGTTCTCCAATACCCATCTGGATCGATTTTCATGCTGGGATCACAAGTTATATCATTGGAAAGCATCTTGGCCTCATAGTGTGCTTTTGTGACTTTTAAGCCTATCATCACTCATCATCTGCTGCTCCCTAAGTCTCAATTGACTCTTGAGATCAGAGTAGGTCACAAACAGCTCAGAAGTTGATGAATGGAATAGATGATGCCATAGTCAAGAGTGCCCTTAATGTAGTAAAACAGGTGTTTGACTGCATTCCTGTGGATAGAACCACAATCAACAGTGAAGGAGGTGAGCTGGCCAATAGAATATAGACCAAGGTGTAGCATTGTCCACTGGGGCACCTGTTTCAGACATGTACAAGTGTAGCTAATGCCTCACCCCAGAAGGCTGGCTAAAGCCCAGATTTGTGCAACATTGCAGTGATGTGTTCACCAAGATGCCTATTGGCCCTCTCTACAACACCATTCTGCTGAGGGCAAGCCCTGACAGTATGCTGATGTATAATGCCACACTGGATGGTGAAATCAGCAAAAGCATTGCTTATATACTCTCCTCCCTTGTCATTGCACAAAACCTTGATCTTGCACTCAGACTGGTTCTCAGTGAACACCTTGAATGTCCTGAAGGCCTCAAAAACTTCTGACTTGCATTTAATGGGCACCAGAAAGTGATATCTCGAGTAGTCATCAATGAAAATGATCCAATAGCAAAAACCTAAGAAGGAGGGATGAGGAACCTGATGGACATCGCTGTGGATGAGTTCAAGAGAACACGAGACATGAGTGTCAGACAATTGGAAGGAATTGGCATGCATCTTGCCAGCCAGGCATGGCTCACAGACAGGATCTGGTGCAGTTTTAACATCCAAGTGCATTTCAGTGACCATCTTGCACTCCAGCAGTGCTTTCACATCTGCCAAGTGGTGATATGCCAGCCTGCAATGCCACAGCACCATGTCAAGCAGCACAGTGGTGGCAGGGTGTGCAATCTCCTCAGCAGGTTCAGTAGTGCCACCAAGGTAGACAGCATTGTTACCCCATGATGGAAGCCACAAAGAGGGGCACTCCAGAAGGATGCAAAAATGTCATATGGGTATCATTGATATGGACAACAAGCCCAGAGTGGTGAGTCAAGTATAGGACAGAGAGAAGATTGGATCAGAGATCAGGAACATGTAGAACTCAAGTAAACTTGACATCCCTTGCACCCTTGCCCTCTATTATTGGATGAAACACCACAGACCCAACTCCAGCTGAGTACATGGTCACTAAGATGTACTTGAATGTCAAGACTGTCCCAGATCCTCCTGTCTGTGAGCCATGCCTCACTGGCAAAATGCTTGCCAATCCATTCCCATCATCTGAGACTTGCACCTCACATCCTTTTCAAGGAGCTTGTCTATCTACTAGTAAGTATATAAGGACCATTCCTTGAACATACCAGGTCACTGCACACAAATTAAACAAGCTACAACTTGAATATCCTAACTTTAGCTCATACACTGAACCACTCTCACTGCTCACTTTGAATATCTGATATCTCACTCTATAGTTTGGGCACTACTCCTAGAAATGCTGCTGCTACTGCTGGCAGGTCCAGAGAGATGCCAGTGCAATAGTCAATGCAGCTTTTTGTTATGAACAAGTAAATATTATGAATATATTCTTCAATTCACTATTTTGACCATAGCTACATAAGTGGCATGTTGTAGTTGCTGCCTGAGAGTTCCTCCAGTGGGTTTTTGTGGTCCACCTAGTTGGTCCAGCTAGAGAAGTGGACCCCTCCATTAGTCATATATGATAGAATCATTGTGTGCGAACTCACAGCTATCACACTAGCTCCCATACGCTCTCAATTGTAGGCACTTTTAGTTATATATTTGATCTTATATTTGAAAATTTCAAGGAAATCAGATGGGATTCATTCAAATTTAATATATGTGCAAGTGAATATCTCATAGAGGCTAGTGCTGAAAGTATGCATGGTTCATTAATATTTTTGAATTGGCAATAACTCAAGTTGATATTGAACTACTCAAATTTCTTACTAGAGACCCTATAGGACTACAATATATACAAACTGGTAAGCTAACATAACTCTTCCATAAGAAAGTTTGATATAAGGGGAAGATATTATTATGATTTCTTGTTTATGCCTAGCTTTTTCTTTTTCATCTCTAATTCCATATCTGAATTGAACAAGAAAATTGTAGAATTTGGATTACCAAAGACAATAAATGTCTATGAAAACCCCCCCAAAAAAACTTACTTTTATTCGGTCAATATAATGTATAAAGTACTGTCATCAGTTAACAGGATTTACAATCTCTTCACAGTATTTATTGATAATCTGTTGCCTCTTGTTAGGTAAGAGGGTGCTGCTCAATTGAATTCATGATCTATTCTCCAGGCCAAAACCCATCTACCTGGTATTAGGCTTTATAATTACTCACCTCTTTTCTATGCTTTTTCTATACCTTATTTAACTTATAGACATTTCCATTCCATAATTAGCTTACAATATTATTCCCTTTATAGTTTGTTGGCTTTGCTTTCAGCCACATTATGGTTGTTGCATTTACCTTTGTTGTTGCTGAAGCTTAGTTATTCTAGAAGTTTATTGTTCCCTTTTCTTTGATTGCTCATTACACATTCTATTTAATTGATCCTTGGAGCATCATGCCTCTTGAATTGTATTCACACAAAAGATTGAATTCTACTTCAAGGTATTTTATAATCTTGATATTATACACCTCACCAGGGTGTTGAGGTTTATTCCTATCATTGATTACCTTCCAAGCCAAGAGAATATAGAATAACCTCTTCGACACACTTTGTGAATATGTCAACAAAGTTCTATACTTGCAAATCAAGTGAACTCATGTGTAGTTTCTAACAAAATATAACTACACATATATCTATTCTAGATGTCTTGCAACTATATACAAAGATAGCAAATTCCTTTGGATATAAAAAGCCAGCCACTAACATTATACAAAGCAAAGGTATCATTTTGTTAGCAGGTATTCATCTTAGTTTTATATTAGATTTACCTAGCATCACTATCTATACACAGTCTCTATCTAATAGTATATTATTTTCATTTACCAGCTTAAATCTAATGAGATTATATATAAGG